>JAUTBV010018460.1:0-22011 GCA_032361325.1 Lepetodrilus fucensis | reverse complement strand
GGCACCATGGTTTAATAATGGCACCATGGTTTAATAATGGCACCATGGTTTAATAATGGCACCATGGTTTAATAATGGCACCATGGTTTAATAATGACACCAGATTCATCAATACAAGCGTTAATAGGACACTTCCCCACAAAATATATTTCAACCCTTAATTTAATATTTTGAGTAAATATTCATCTATACATTAATATTGCATAGGTCTACTACCTAAACTCATCTAATTGCGTAAAAAAAGTAAGCATTACAGAAATAATTCACAAAGATATATAGCTGGCAGAAAACATAACTTATAAGGTTGTATATTCCACGGCACAGGGAGCTGTGAATGTGAAATGAACGCACACTGATCCATTGGTCGGATGTGATACTAATGTATACAGCCCGTTGCAAAATAATAATCAAATATTATTAATAATAATGATAATAATAATGTATATTTATATCACGCTAGGCCATTATTATTATTATTATTATTATTATTATTATTATTACTATAATTATTATTATTAATAATTTCTGATTATTATTTGTATTAGCCTACTATTATTATAATTTCTAATAATAATAAACAATGATAACAATAATAATAATAATAATGACCTAGCGTGATATAAATATACATTATTATTCTCATTATTAATAATAATTTTATTTTTTATTATTATAATAATAATAATAATAATAATAATAATAATAATTATTATTTATTATTATTATTATTATATACATTTGTACATATATACATACATACATACATACAGGGCAACTCTATCCACAATTCAGAGAAGGTTTATGTCTAATGGTGTGCATCGACTATGAGTGCATTTTGATCATCGTTATGTTTACATTGTGCAATGTTTTTCAACATTGGAGGGCTATATCCATAATCCAACGATTACAAGCTAGCAGTTCAAGTTGTTTCTTTCACAAAGAAGGTCACGAATGAGCTAAAGATTCCCGTAGCGACATTACACATGGAATCAATCAATCAATCGTAAATGCGTACAATGTTTTGTAATGGTTCAGTTAGTTGATATTACGAAGAATACATATTAGTCCTTGTTCGTGACCTCCGTTGCTGCAAGTTATTTGCGTAATTTGTAAGTACACCGTTCTAACAATTGGTGAAAAGCTCTGTATCCACACTAACATTGATATATGTCAATTATTAATGTATTTGTTGTATTTGTGTATTGTCCTATAATGTCAATGTCGTGTGTCACGACCGGAGAGTAATGCAAAGTTTCACGTTTTTCAAGGCAGCAAACATGCCAGGGTATCGTTTCTCGAAGCTCTCTTAGCCGCTAAGGGACCATAGCACTCTCTTTGCCGATAGCTAATACATTGCTAAGAGTTTGAGATTGTGCTCAACTGGGAGATATTCCATGACTCAGTGCTGTAACTTGAGTTAAAAACTTAAATCCAGCTGATATTTTACTCATGTCAATGGGATATAAATCTCAGCTGAGCAAAATCTCAAACTCAAGTTTGTTTCGAGAATCGGGGCCAGCTCCCCTATTATTCTATATATACGAAATGGGATAGCTGAAGACCAATGATGTCCAATCAACCATTTGTTGTGTACGAAAACTGGTCATAAAACTGAAAGAAATCCCAATTGAGATAATAAAATGTGCCCCGGATAAACAGGAGACAGAACATCCGGGTTTCATAAAACTGAATTGAAAAAAAAATCCCAATTGAGCTATTAAATTGTACCTCAGATAAACAGGAGATAGGGCATCCGGGTTTTACATTATTTCAAGTTCATTACAATGGAAACCCTGGGGACCTGAATGAAGACAGGATTGAAATATTTTAAAACAATTTGTATTAATCCCAGAAAAAGTCCAACTATAAAACAAATCTGCTTGTGAAACGTCCTTGATTTTATTAATGTACACACTAATAACTTTTGTTAATACTTACTATTATATATACATACATTTACGGTGAGTAATTACTAATAGCAGTGTTATAACGACGCATTGATAGACATCTGGCATTGATGGACATCGGTGGGGCCATCAGTGGACCTGTCCTAGGTTACGTTACAGCTGACGAAAAGTGATACAATTATTGCCCGTACACAAATACAATAATTAAATTTCCCAAGCATACACACACCCTTACCTGAAATACATTTTACATGGTCATCATGCAATTGTCATGCTTGATAATGCATATTCGTGAAGCAATAATGGTGTTAGACAGGGGTGTCGTCTATGTCCGTTATCGTTTCCGTTGCTCTGGGCTATGAGACGCGCTATTGGAGTCAGATTAACCTCACTGCCCCTTTCGGTGCTAACTACATATGGCGGAAAGTCAGTTGGGCGATTAATTTTGGCATGCGATCAAAGAAAAACGAAGAGAATCACGTCTAAGTGTGAAATCCAATTACAAATTGACCGATCAGGAACAGCCCATGTGCTAGAAATATTCGTGATTTGTTTAACAACAAGTGAATTCGTTTAGTTTGTTCAATAATGTTCAACTGTCAGATATGAATTAAATTCTTTAATACTAGAAAATAGTGAATATTTTGTTATATTTGAAAGAAAATATCATGATCAGGAAAGCATTCTCCTAAGAATACATAAATATGCATACAACACCGATACGTATAAAATACATAAGACTTAATTTAGCTAAAACTATATTGGATACATTTATTTTCATTGTACTCAGATGCAAAATATCGGGAATACAACTGTTTCCCAATAAATAACTCATGACACTATAATATTAAGAAATTAACCCACACTTTATACAGATTAGTTGCTTAGACACGAACATTATACCTACGGAATGCAATTTTATTATGAAATAAATAATCTGTTATGCTATTTAGTAGGTCTAAGTATTAAAAACATATTTCACAACTTGCAATACGCAACCAACCCAGATGTAACAATGCATTATGTATTACGTCAATCGTATACAACTGAATATTATAGGAAACAGTCTTATGTTAATATTACATATAATTATATTTAACATGTGTATTATCATTACTATTACGAGATGACATAAGTTATCCTTGTTAAATAATGTACAAGTACACGCCTACACATGACATGTATAATGAGAAGTAATGGCAAGAAATGGCTTAGTGCTATCATTTATAATGAAACCTAGACTATAAGAATTTTACAGTATACATATAACTACATTAACTTAGGCATTTTGTTGTTGTTAGTACGATGCCAAAAAATAAACATCATCATCATCATCATCATCATCATCATCATCATCAGGGGCATAGCTACCTATACGCAGGTATGCATACAAATCCAGACTAATTTTCTAGCTTTTCGCTTTGGGCACGTCGTGAATTAATTGAATTCGAATCCACATTCAAATACAATAATAATAATAATAATAATAATAATAATAATAATAAAACAAATACAAATATTTATAATAATAATAATAATAATAATAAATAATAATAATAATAATAATAATAAATAATAATATAATAATAATAATAATATTAATAATAATAAAATAAATACAAATAATGTTAGTATTATTACCACCATTATTATTGATAAAGAATGACGAAGAATGAATAATAATAATAATAATAATAATAATAAAAATAAAATAATATATTGTTAATAATAATATACGAGGGTATACCGGTATCGTTTATAATAATTAATATAATGGACTAGATCCACCCCAAAGGGCAATATTATTATCTATAAAAAATATACACGTCTACAACCTACCGCAATAATCTTATGTTGTTGTTTGACCAACTATTCGAAATTATGAGGTACTGGCTCTATATGAATCAATACATCAATGGATGGATTGATGATCAGCGTTGCCTGACATATCAAGAAGAGGACTCACGTACTGCATCGCTTGCTAGTATTTGTTGTCGTCTAATATGATAACCAAGCTTTGATAATCTGGTACAGATTCAAAGCGGGTGGTATTGATTAGGAAGTGGTTGTGGCGTGGGCTGAGATCTTGTTGAGGGTGGTGTAGTTTTGTTTACAAAGTTGTGTTGACGTTAGACTTAGATGTACGTATAGTTAGTCTTGGGGTATTCCTTGTCAACGACGTTTCATAGGATTTTATTTTGATTTTTAATGATTTTGATATTAAAAGAAAAATGCAAAAATGTCAAAATCATTAAAAATCAAAAACATTGCTACGAAACGTCGTTGACAAGGACTAGTCTAGGTATGGGGGAGGTTAAACAAAAAGAAGAAATATATAGCTGGTGTATGTATAAAGAGTAGTGTTGATGTTAGACTTAGTGTTGCTATGAGGGAGGTGTAGTATTTTATTGTTATTATAGATTATTAGAAAGTGGAGTTGACATACATGTACGTATAGTTATTCTTGAGTTTTAACAAAAAGAAAAAAATAAGATTTTTAGAAAGTTGTGTTGATATTAAACTTAGCGTAATAGTTGGTGTTGGTCTAAAGAGTAGTGTTGACGTTAGACTTAGTATTATATAACTGCTGTAGTTTTGTTTTAAAGATTAGGTCTGACGTTAGATTTACTTAGTGTTGATATAAGGGTGGTTTATTATTTTTCGTTTACTATAATTATTTAGAAAGCGGTGCTGACGTTAGACTTACTGTCATAGTTGTTGTGTTGTAGTGTTGACGTTAGACGTAGTTAGATATAAGGGTGTATTTAATCTTTCTATTAGCTTTCAGAAAGTGGTGTTGAGGTTAGACTTACATGGAGGTGATGTTGCTATGAGGGTGGTGTATTATTGCATTTTTAGTAAATGTTTTTTGGAAAGTGGTGTTTACGTTAGACTTCTATGTTGAGGGTGGTATAGAGGGTGACACTATCTGCTATACACAGGTGAGACGCAAACAACATGTCTGAAATGCATGTGCGTCTATACCATGTCCTTAGCACATTGAATCAGGCCATTATTTAAACATATATATATGTATATTTTGTAATATATTGTTTTTCTTATTGTAGTTTTATTACAAATATATTCTGTTAAAAAATAATAATATATATAAATCGCCATCGACGACATAATATATGTCGTCGATGGCGATTTCTATTTAACATTTTTTTTTTTTTTTTTTAACAGAATATATTTTAAATAAAACCAATAAGAAACAGAACATATTAAAAAATATACATATATTTAAAAAAATAATAATGCCCTGATTCAAGTGCCTGTGTCCTTAGTAATAGCGGCCGCACACTAGCGATTTCCGTCGCCGATTTCCGTCGGGTTTCGATCGCCTAGTGTGCGGTGCTCCAAATATCAAAACATGCTACGATCGGTCGGTGAGACTAAAAATCGCAGTCGCCGGCCAGCGCACACTTGCGATTTTCCGTCTGTGTGCGGCCGCTATATAAGTGATGGTGAGTTAACGTGTGCGGCCGCTATGAGTGATGGTGAAATTTCCGCTAGTGTGTGACCGCTGTAAGTGATGGTGAGTTAACGGCCAGGGACTGATTGTTCGAAGTCCGGTTATTTTAACGTGCTGTTAAGTTTGTACTATACACTATGGAGGCATAATCGAAGTTCGAACAACCGGCCCCTGTTTATTAAAGCTCTTCTGACATGGGGCAGGGTTGATGTCTGGGGTGGTCTTGTTGCCAAAGGAGTATCATCGCACGATTATGAGTAAGATAGGCTTTACTGTAAAAGACTTATTTCGAAGAGGATCCTTCCACAAACCTAACCTCCACAGCTGGACGTAACAAAACCCAACACGACCACATTGAAACCCATTGAAACCATCTTCTACCTCAGACGGTAATCCACTCATTTGATTCATTCCAATGCATGAAACTACCGAAATCCTACGAGCTGATGGTAGAGAGAGAGAGAACGATTTAAACCATGGCTCCATTTCTCTTCACAATATACTCCTTAAAACTGCTAAAACAAACGCGATAAGATAGTATTATTATTACTAGACTGCCGTCTTAACGATATGTACAATTTAGGTTACACGCAGATCGTGCAAACAACCTCAGTACTACGACAGCTATTAAATGAATTATGTTATTTTATGCTGTTCGTGGGATTTCTTCGGGATGGGTTCTTTGTCCCTCGGGCTCTGACATTTACCCCACCTAACCAAGCCACTCCACGTAGCAGCGCTACCCCACCTGCCAGAGCCCGGAGTCGACCAAGGTTAACTTCATCTGGCTTGACCTCCGCCGAGACCGTACTAACGATCATTGCTAATTAACACCGTCGTAATGAATGGACAGGCTACTTAATTATTGACGGCACCTTAGGCTTAGAATGCAAAAAGCTTTGTATAGAATGTGTGGTACAGGGGTAAGTGCAAATTATGACTTGTCTGTTCAGGCTGCTAATGAGTAGAATATCGCTTAGTATAGTTGATGGTAACTAGATATTGGTTGTTAGTATGACATTACTCAAGGAGATAATGCAGATAGTACATAACGTAGACTGTAAGAACCAGTATTATCCCCTATAACTTTATTCAATCACATATTGATGAGAAGATTATATTGTAACCACTAATATTATGTTGAAACTGGTTGAATGAAAAATTCAATAATAATGTACTAAGTATTTAAATAACACTTATAGTTATTATATTTATACATAAATATGTGATGGACAAACTGTATTATTCAATTAACCCTCTCGCTGCAGGATTGCCACATATACTGTTATCTAAGGCATCTCCGGTTGCCTCCAGCACAGAGAGGGTTAATATAATAGTGATATGTGTTAGTTAGGATAGGGTGTTCAATATCTGTTACTATATCAGTAAAAACTACTCACAGAGGAATGCCATTTTCATTTAGTCATCCTCGAGACGACATGCCATTATAACTACACCTAATCTCCGTCAAACATTTAACGTAAGTTATGTGTAGTTATACTAGCCTGTGGTTCGAGGATGATTTAGAGTATGAGCTTTAAATAAGTCAAACGTATGTGTTCCGTCTACGTGCTAAAATCCACGCAACTGTCAAGGAACGCCTTAGCTAATCGATAAGTAACTGAGAAACAAAGACAAATTTATTGAAGTATATAATTATTGATATTGTACATAAAGCAACACATTGAATTAACACATGGGCAGCTAAATCTAAAATCTAGTATACATAGAATATTCAGATAAATTGTAAAAGTATAATTTCGGAAGATTTTAGTTTTATACCCCAAAACATCCTTTCTAATACCTGCGAACCATGCACGAACAATACATAGTACACTAGTATATTATAATACATGTATATTTAATCTAAATGCCTTTAACAAAAAAAACCACACCAATTGTTTCCAATGAAACAGGGGAAGACTAGATATAGAATCACCGGCTAGTTAAACACCTAATTCACACAAAATATCATTTTGTTATATATATGTTCAATAGCACATTCACATATGATGCCATATTAAATACGTATCCATTGTTGTAGAAATCTAAGCATATACAGAAGTACTTACATGTTTGTTTGTCTTCGTAAATATTCTTGAAGACACGTTTCTGTTTCCAGCCAGAGCGAGTTCAATGAAAACAAGCAGCTGCTGCGGACTAGCCGGAAGTCACGTGATCAATGAATGAAAACGGTCCCTCCCTTGGAGACAGCTCATTAAAACAAACATGAGCTTCTCACATCAGTGATTCTCGGATACAGGCGCAATTCCGGTTTTAACGCCACGGCTGCGTACTGCATGCCAGAGCTGTCTTCAAATATTAGTTAAAAGCCAATGTTGTATGTTCCGAATGTTGTGTCTGACAAGAACCACAGACACTTGCAGCAGGCCAATATTTTGTTTAAATAATTCTTAATTTTAAAATATATATATATTTTTTTGGATGTTATATTGGGTGGGTGTTATATCTAGATGTAGTGATATTTTGAAATAAAATAAATAAATAAAATATGGACCCATTGACGACATCTATATAATATGTCATCGTGGGATCCCTAATTATTTTGTTTAAATTTCAGAATATCATCACTACATCTACATCAACCACCCATCCCCCAAGAACAATTAACAAAAAACCACCAAAAAAACAAACCCCAAAACAAACCAAACAAACAAACAAAATAAAAAATAAAAATAAAAAATAAAACCCAACAACAACAACAACAAAACAATAACAAACAAACAAAAAAAACCACAAAAGCTCAAACTTTAATATTATTATTTTTTATTCAAACAAAATAATTGGTTTACTTCAAGTGCATGTGCAAGAACATAAGCATTGTTATAAGATGGAATACAGAGACAGTGCTAACTACATCGCTATTATTTGAGTTTAAATAATAGAACTCCCGTTCCATGATGTGACTTATCTTGATGTTGATATCACCTATACTTACTATCAGTGTTTACAAGCTATGTATAGACTGGATGGCGTGTTTGGGGTGTACTTTTTTATAGTGAAAATAGACCAAGAGATGACTCTTCCGATAGCAACACCAATGTGACCATGTATAACACTCTTAGATCGTATCTTTGTTCCAGAAAGTATGTCGTAATAGCACCACCCAATGACATTTAGGAAACTATTACGAATAGTAAGTTTGTTACTCTAAACATATCATAAATAAGTTACGTTGATACTTTTTTTTTAATGGAAAAAATTTATAATCAGTAGCGTTCACACTAGTGTCTGAGTTTTTAAGAGAAATAGATATGGAGCACACTTTTAGACGTGAATTTTGTTAAGCATGCAGAATTTCTGCGGAGACGTTGACAGAGACTATTTAATGGGTTTTCCTACCATAAGTTTCTTCAATTTTATCGTTAGCTTCTTCAATGTCGTCGTCGTCATCGTCATCATCATCGTCATCGTCATCGTTATCATCATCATCATCATCATCATCATCATCATCATCATCACCACCACCACCACCACCAATAACACCGCCACCACCAACCACCAACCACCACTACCATCACACCACGCGACCACCACCTTACGAAGACCATCACCAAGTTCTGTTTCAACCTTATAATCATCATTACCATCACCATTATCTGCTACTACATACATTTCTAAGGCATGTGTCGGTTACGAATGTCACTAATTTCACGTCGGGCAAAGACAAATTGATACATCCAATGTAGCCTACACTCAGCACGTAATACAAATGTGTGTACTCATCGTATCAGTATCTGGTTGTGCTTTCAAGGCTAGAATATGAGAGTCAGCATGACGGACAACAAGGGTGCGTTCAAATCAGCACAGGGATGAGTAAGCCGCTCAGCTAAACTGGTTCCCTGTCCCATGTACGCTTTATGCGACTCTTGAGACAATGACTAGTTTGGTAAGTCGCTTGCAAGCTCTTGTGAAGTTGTGTATTTCAAACGCACCCCAGATTTCTCAGAAGAGGACAAACAACAAGAAGATTGCTAATTGTAATCATTTAGACTTCACAAATCAATACTGGAAGATTAACCTAGGACAATCAGTGTGAACGTTACAATAGGGCCACGTTTTCAGATGACTGGATGACGAAATGCTACAATTAGCTGCTTTTAAAGGAAGTCATGTTGGACTCTAGATAATGGGATGATGGTCATTGCTTGTGGTTCCGTATCCAGGCCCCCGTTTCACGATGGCCTTCTAAAGTTATGACGCAGAGCCCGTATTCTCGAAACTTCGTAAGTCCTAAGAAGTTCGTAAATACCAATAATTTGCTTAACTGATTTTCCGCTTATGCTGTTACTTGAGAGTTATTTTCTCACTAAGAAGTTTCGAGAATACGGGCCCTGAGGCTGTTTATCACCCTTTAAGGTTAGATGCCGATTTAAGAAGGTGCAAGACTTATTACGAGGTGTAAAATGTTTTAGAAGCTCCTAATTATCAGGACCCTGTCGTGAAACGGGGGTAAGTTTATCACCTCCTAGGTTTAGATGCCGACTTAATATAATAAGGGATACGACTTGTGACGTCGTCGTGAAACATTTGTTACAAGGTGATAACTCTTAGGACCGGTTTGATTTAAACATATTTATTGTACAAAAAGGTACAAGGGATTGGTACATAAGCCAGTATACGGCTTGTGCCGGTACCGCTCCCATTACAAATAAAACATATAATAAAGTATATAGTACAGTTTAGAAGCTTATAATTTGTTAGGATACCGTCGTGAAACGGGGGCCAGGACTTCATCAGGGCTCTGTACTGTGTGATATGGACAAACTGGTCTCCTGCTGGTGTTTGGCCGATATGTAGAATCCTTGTATTATATTGATCAGGGCATAGGCCAACAAGTGTGCGCCGAATCGTTACGTCCAGTATTGAATTTCAACATAACATACGGCATCTACCCGTAGGAACACATCCTGCAACAAGACATAGGCTATTGCATATTTTGACGTATACTCTGATGGTCAGTGGCATCAGATCATTATATATACTACCAGTATGAGTAATATAACCATAACTATTTAAATTCTACAATGCCATTGTTATTAGTATTAGTAGTAACTGGCCAGTTCCATCAGGTAATTGAGGTAAACAACATACGTAACACAACCACTAATCATTAATCATAGATGTTTTAATTTTATGATGCAATTGTCGATTTCCGTATGAGAAAAAACACATCCTAGCAAACCACGTTCATGAGTGATCTGTACAAATAACAACGAGGAACGTTGGTAAAATACCCCAACATTGATTAATGCATCCACGATAGTATTAGTGTCTTCTGAATGACACACTAAATGACAGCATTCATTGCATTCTTTAAAACATTAAATGTGTTAAACAAGCACACGAACAGAATCTTGAATATATAACAATGACAACAATGTCTACAGAATAATATTTTATCGATAAATCGGATTTGCCCCCAGATTGTTTATGTTTACGAAGGGAAGTTACCGGTAACTTCATGTTGTTTTGAGTGGAGATAATAAGTATTGTTAATATGTAACCTCATGTTCAATACTTGCGTACCGTAAACGAGGTCGAATGCTCAAAACAAAAAACAAAATATATTAACAGGAAAAGCAAGCTATGCATGTTTCGATGTGTTTGTCCGGCATTTAGTGCATGAATGCGTAGATTCTTGCCGATATTTCTCCATATATTATTGTTATACATACACTCTCGACTCCAACCCCCCCCCCCGCCCCGATCGACTACTGCTTCTTACTCATCATACAAGGGGACATAACTCTAATGTTTGCTCGTACTTTCCTTATTAGAACAGTGATGCATCAAAGACAAGATAAATAGAGGAACGTTCCCTATAATCATATAAAACATTAATAATTTGATAACTATTGAGTATTAGGGAATAAGTACATCAGTAAATAACAACTTTTGGGTGGATAAATCAAGCATAATTAGTCTCAGATCGAAATTCGTTTGTCCGATTATACATGTTTATCAACTGTGATATTATGCCTTTAAGCAATTAAATTTCCACTCCGAGTGAAACTGAGGAAGATATATTGAAACATATATAGATAAAAATGGAAACGAGAGCTAGGGATAAAAAAACAACAACAGCTAAATAGTTTAACGTTGTGTGATGAATGCGATATACAATTACGATATGAAAAAAAGGAGCGATTTTGCCGCATAGGACATGAAAACATATTTTCCTCACAAGCAATTTTAATAATTAAATTATTGCCAAACAACGCGTACTTATTATATCGATTTTCAGACTGGCGTTTTCCACTTCTGTAGAGTTGTTCTAAGAACAGGTCATAATGTGAATCCTTGTTACAGTTGTGGACAGATACTTTGCCCGCTGAAGGCATGGCGTGTTGGCATATGGAAAATGGTATTTTCTTAGCTTTTGTACAAACCGTAGGGAATTGATCGTATAGGACCTACGGCTTCCCCCGAAGTGTTTTTAGTGCAGAGATGATATAATTTCTTTGACAATTGAATAAAAGCAACTAAGGAAAAAAATAATTGTTTTAGTACGAACGGCAGTTAGTTTGAAATCGATTGAATCCAAATAACAGAAATAGGATTGCGGATTCCGAGACTCACTATAATTGTAGAGCAAGCGTTTCCCAGCAATTACAGTATTGAACATACTTATGTCTCTCTTTTAAAAAAAAATGTCATAGTATATCTGGTTAGAGATGTAACCCACGGGGACAGTAGTATGTGTAGCACGGATTCTTATCGCTGTAGTTTATGATGTAATGAAGGCGCTTTCGAGAGTCTGCTGAAGGGATGACTGTTTGTCTCTAGCAGGGTGATGCATGTCCATGGAACCATCCTCGAAACCCAGGCCATTATGGCTACACTTAACATCCGTCAAATAGGAGGTTAGCGTAGTCATAATGGCCGGTGTTTCGAGGATGGTACGGAACAAGCTCACGGCTCTGAACAAGCATGCGCTATCTTACCTCGGTCACACTAGGAATTGGCAAAATGCATTGAAAGACAAAATGTAATTAAATGGGCTGAAAATTACCGAGAATCCATAAAATTAGTACATGTTTAAATGTCTACCACTTACTATAGTTGTAGTGTTACCCATTTGGATGGCATTAAAACTACATATATCATAATGAACACATGTGGTATGCCGTCTACATTTCTATTTAATGTGTACGTAATGACCAAAATCAATCATATTAATCCCAACATGTGTATTATAAAAGATACATTAATTAATACAACGCAGTATATATATTTTTTGGCTCCCATTAAACTGTCTTCCATACTTGGAATCGAGAGCTTTCAAAGTGACCCACTGATCACGAACTGTAATTCCTCAGTGGTTCGTTCAAGTATTATATATGCGATATTTCAAGATTTTCTTTGTTAATGCATTTACCAGGCCCGGGTAATCTTCCATTGGACAAAGTCTACATTGAAAACGTTGTGGGTTTTTTGCTATACAATAATCATGTTGATGTGTTTTGAGGCCCGTGTTCAATCAATATAGTATACTGATTCTGAAGGCTTGTCCAATTGCGGACACAGTAGTATAACGTCTACACACACACTTAACAGATTCAAAATGGCAAAGCATTTCCCTGGAGTAATGCATGACAAAGTGCATGTCTGTGGCAGCTACACACACACACACACACATCATCCATTTTCCATCTGGACTCCACTAGTCTATGTACATAGTGTTCTTCTAGGAATACTTTGTTACGTTGGCAATTTACAGACCCGGCTTAATGAAAGGTATTCAGCCGTGTTCCATGAGGTGTTGTCAGGTTAGTTTTATTACGTAAACTACCGCCTTCGTTAGTAGGCCCATTCAGTCGGCACCAGCTTCGCCCGGTACATGTTTCTACGTTAAAGGAGCATTTGACGCGAGTGTCATTAAATGTAGACAGTTATTAATGTTATTTGATCTCTTTCACGTTTAACTGACAGCAGAATTATAAAGAGATTACACTTACTTTACCCTAGGATTCAAGTGTAAATTATGATTGGGAAAATTGTAATCTAAAGCGAGAGTTGAATTATGGCGATGCTAATCACAGAAAAAGAGAACATATGTTTCTCCCTGCGCACTCTCCAACATTATTATACTGCTCCCTTTCTCTTCCAACCCTGTCTCTCTCTGACTCGTATCTCTCCCCTCGCCCTCTGTTTTCTCTATCACTCCCCTGGTTTCCTGCCCCTCTCTCCCCCCTGTCTGTCTGTTCCATCTAGCTCTCTCCGTTGTTTCCTCATCTCTTTATATCACCCTGTTTCTACATATTCCTCTCATAGTTATCTCCTCTCTCTCTCTCTCTCATTTCATCTCACTCACTCACTCACTCGTATCTCATCTCTCTCTGCCTCGCTCATCTCATCTCTCTCTCCCCTCCCACTCTCCCTCCCTCTCTCTGTTTCCTCCTCTCTGTGTCTCTCTCTCTCTCACACACACACACACACACAGACACACACACACACTCACAGACACACACACACACACACACACACACACACACACACACACACACACACACAGACACACACACACACTCAAACTAGGAATTCCCGACGGTGACACCGATTTTCCTAAAGTGGATTTGTTTTCGAGGAAAAAAAACTATTTTCTTTTTCGTTCAAAAGAAAGTAATTACTCACGTATCTAAAGCAAAGGTGCACAAGGCCAATGCTCTTCTATCATTGTGTCCAGACTGCGAATAATGAACACTAGAAGCATACCAATATGTCTAGGATTGTTACCCTTTCAGTCTCGTGTCCACACGTGTCTCATCTCAAACAGACAACCGGTTGCTTGTTGCGTGCCGCTCTCCGAGACTGTCTTTAATGAAGACATGCAATGACTTCATTGCGACTTCATTATTCTCAGAAGTCCTCGTGTTACTATAGCAGCTCTGGGTATGTCTTCTAGAAGATTGACGGTGTTGCAACCGCGAATCAGTCAAGTCAAGTTCCTTCTAGTCCGCCGAGCCATCAATTGCACAAGTGACACTTCATGTAAAGTTGTATGATGGCACACTTTGATGTCTACGGAGATGAGAGAATCTTGCTGTAAATCGCAGTGTAGACACATGTCTCATTAACTTCCTATCTCGCTCCACGACACTTTCCCCGGGGCATTACATAAGTGCAATCTATTGAACCATTATTCCTATGCTTGTCGAAATACTGCATTCGGAAGTCCTCGACTTTCTTGCGGTCATGAATGAAGACATTTTCAATAGTATGTAAATATGCACAGAAATCGGCCACGAATCATAATGAATATTTTGTGTCAAATTGGCTGTATTCGTGTTAAATTGAAGTATCTCAGACAAATAGTAATAAGCATCGAACTACAAAATTCTGTATTTGGTTTCTGTATCTAAGTAGAAGATGCCATTGGCCATCCTCAGAACTACATGGCCATTGTCTAGTTCACATCCGTCGTGACCTTTGCTTGATGTAAGTAGCCAATGATTGTGCGATCTAGAGATTGGTCTTTGGCCAACGATTTCACCATCTTGGAAACTACATACTTCCGAAAATTGTTGATAATAATTGTTATGACCCACGTACACTCGTCATTCATCTTACAATTATTTTCTGTTGTTTCTCGTTAAATACTAGTACATAGTCAATCATGCTAGGGGCAATGTTGAGGGAGAACTAAATTGAATTTAGACCTGCATTGAAGAAGGTAAGCTACTTTACGGCATAATTCCACGGCTCGCTCTAATATGCGCCTTGAACTTCCCCCGTGGGGCGTAAGACAGAGCTCTCTGAACAGGGGCGTAATTGGACAGGATTGTGATTAAGGTCAAGTCGTGTGCCGTCAGTGACAAGCAGACTACAGGGATGCCATGCAAGTACTCTCTGCTTTAACTCCTCTGTCCTGATGAATATAATGGACAAGGAACAAGTGTTGTAAACCCGTAATTAAAGCTTGTCCCCGCAGTCTCAGCTGGTGATTGGTGCAAGGGACGATGGAGGCCAGGATGTATGTATGTAAAGAGGAGACGGAGGCTTGTGGTATTGCACGTACTTGTAAGTGAATGAAGGGATGCACTTGTATGGTGCTTGTCTGTTGTGGTTTGTAGTTGCAGTAACATTAATTAATACTCCCTACCTTCAACAGAGGCAGAAAGTTCCATACATACGCACGCGCGCGCGCACGCGCGCACACACACACACACACACACACACACAAACACACACACAATTTATCTCGTTCTCTAAAGACACACACACTGCGGTCTCGGGGCCAACGAGAAATTTCGAGAATCTCAATAAATAATGATAGGAATATTCCACTGCTAACATTAACAAAATAATTAATGTTTAAAACAACAGATTCCACGAACACGAGAAGCATATCAATTCCCCTCAGAATTTAGACGTAATTCAACACCTTTGCTAGAATCTGGATGTCTTTAGTTGCATTATATATAGAGAGCATGAGTGTTTCCTCTGCTTAATTAAAAATAGAGAGTCAATACGAAGAGCAATACAAATGAAAGATGACAAATTACGGCAACACATCTGAGTTATGGACATCAACATTAATCATGTTTTAATTAATTAGTATCCAAACATGCAATCACTGGCTATGTGGAGGATTCTTTCAGATCTAGTTGGCTAGAGATGCCGTGTTCTAGATCGGGGATAGAGCTGTGATTTGTTTGGCAAGGTTGTAACCCTTCTATAACAGTATCCGGGGCACGCAATGAGCGGAGACCTTCGCGCAATAAACAATGTTCAAGTACCATTACAATCAGACGTCGCCGACTTGCAGTAGAACCGGGGGTCGACGCGACCTCTACAACGACGTGTTTGGCAATCTCTGCTTGGGAACGTACGCATGATTTAGCGACTGCAATGGACTAATATCAGAACATGAAGACATGGAGTAGAGTTCATTGGTGCAATAGATTCGAGGACATGAAAACGTGGTTTTATTGGTGCGATGAAAACCGTTTCCTGTTTCATGTTAGTGATGGTCAGACAAGGTTCTTGGAACAAGATGTGCAGCGTATTATCAGTGGAATAGTGTAGAAGATGTTCAAAGAGGTGCAGCCTATCATCGGTTGAATATTGTAGAATAAATTCTACATGGTGGTTATTCGGTAACGACTTTCTGCTGTTATGGACGTAAACTTGATATGACGGGTCGCTCGCGGGAATTTCAATGACACAAATACCACGATGAAAGCTCCGAACAGGAAACAAGTATCATATTTTATCCCCACGACTTGGCTTCCAATGTAATGCCTCATCAACGGACACATTTACACTGTAATGCCGTCGATGTCTTCCCGTGGCTATCTTGGAACGTAGATTTATAACCAATCGAACATCTGTGGGACATTATGGGTTGACGAGTGGATATTACATAGCAGCACATCTGCAAGCATCGACTGGACGCACATATACACAGATAGGAGTGACATAAACTTCTCTTGTTACAAACCAGGGCATCCTTTCACGAAGCTCTCGTATTCATTAAGAGACCATAATGTTCTCTTTGCCGATGGCCAATTCACTGCAAAGAGAACGCCACATGGTCTCTTAACGAATACGAGAGCTAAAGCTGTGAAAAGAGGCCCAGCTGGTTTGCTCATGGGAATTACAATGACACAAACACCACAGTGAAAGCTTGGAACAGCAAGCAATATCAGATTTAGATCACCAGTGGTAATATCAACAAAAGTATTGGTTTATTCTGACTGATATCTCTGTTAATTTGTGTGCCACTTCACCTATTAGCTTTTAGTCCAAGGACATGTTTATGTGCACAATTCAACACTTTATTACCGTTTGAGACTCATTTGTATCTTTGGCCGTTCAATACATTTATACACGAATTTCCAATCCGTTATCCAAAATAAACTAAAAACTAGTGAAAGAATGGTTACGGTCTTTAATTCTTGTCCTCTTAACTATCTCTCAGTGTGAAGATCGCTGGCATGGTTTATGTCATTATTGGCCTTGTAAATGAACGTCTTTAGCATTTGGCAAGAGGTCTTTACAACTGATTCGTTGTATCATTTCGTCCCCACGTCATTTCGCCAGAGTTGTTATTATTCGTGATTACTGAATTACTGGCAGATGCAACTATTTGATCGATGACGTCACGCAGGATTACCTGTCTCTGTATCATGCCAACTTAAAGGTATCTCTGAAATATCCAATTACCAACCGTATAATACCGCAGTATATAACACAGTGATATGACACTCACGGGAATGCTATAACTACCTGAAGTATAGGCCTATATATATGAGCGCTGGGCCCTCTGGTACGAAACGGCGTAACTCTAAATAGCCTCACGTCCAACGTTAGGCAGAGACTACCGCCTGGCTAAGGTTGACGTATAGTAAGGTTATTACCTTTAGAGTTACAGGAGTGAGCCCCGCTCCCAGACGATCCATCGGAATTCTAAAGTCGCCCCAAGCCCAAGTGCATTATGATAAGACTAGAACGTTTGGTGCTATATTTATCCCTCATCCATGTGATCCATGGCCCCTCTTGTTGATTGCTGGGTCCCTAGACGCTTGGATCAATGTGTAGGCGGGTTCAGTTCCAGCGCTAGATAGAAGTCGACCTCTAGCTATACAGAGCGCCACAACTGACGTGCCCGGACCCTCCCCGTGTAGACCCTCATCGCCCCATATACATTCCGGATCAATTCAATTCTTGCTAATTTCTGGTAAATGTGATGCTATGCCTCTCGGTGCTTGCGAACATATTAGTCTGTCCTGTGAGGTGACGAGTGCCCTTTTCCTGAAAGGGTCGAACGAAGGGTTTCAGTCAATGAACTGTGCGAACTGTCCAAGGCATGACCCGCGTGCTGATACATTGCCATTGCTTTTAAATGATTGGCCCGTCACGCGGTGCCAACGATGTTGTGTCTGGGATATCTGCTTCTCAGCGGAATGTCTTCTTGCTGAATGATCTGAGTAATGTAGTAGCCTGTGGAGAGTGGAATGGAGGTGCCGTTACGAGGACAGGGATAGTTAAACCTACACTGGAACTAACCGTTCTGAGAGTAGCATATTCAATATATACTGTTATCAAGCCACACATGGTGGACATGATTTTAACGAAAAGTCCTTGGTCCTGTCAGTACCAGCCGGTTCTCGCAGGTTTACTGCAACATTCAGCGCTACGGATGTTAAGGGTTTCCTCCTGCCCTAGTCGTTATATTAGTGAAAGATTCTAGAAAGCGATTCTAAACCCAATTAAAAAAAACTAAATTAAAGGCACAATATCACAGATAGTTATGGTTGTTTTGGACCTAGTTCTTAGCTATAACTGCAAAGTACATTCACTTGACATATATAAAATCATGTTTGTACTTCCAAAATGGTTTCCACCGCTGTGTGTTTGACAAATCTTCAAAATCAAATACGGCCAACAGCTCTTTAGAGATGATGCAAAGGGACTTAACTCTGTTTGCTCGAAGATTCGTGCTTAGAACAGTGATACATCTTTAGACGAGATACATAGCGGAACGTTCCCCTATTTCATATAAAATATGATTTGTTTTATAACTATCGAGTGCCGGGGGATAAATATATCACTAAATAACAACTTTTGGATGGATAAATCAAGCATAATTAGTCTCAGATCGAAATTCGTTTGTCCGATTATACAGGTCTATGAACTGTGATAGTATGCCTTTAAAAGGACGATCCTATTATCATTGAATGTATCTAATATACATAGCCACATGTACTGCAAAAATAATCGATACCGTTGCACTAGTTTCAATATAGGTTGGGGCTTTCTAAGTACAATGCGTGTCCTATTACCAACTACATTTACATAGGCCTATAAGTTGCGTATTGTCAGCTTTGATGTACTAGTTCTTCACATGGTTGCATAACAGCAGTTCATACATGTTCACAAACCGTGTATGTACAAAGAGTACAAATCGTTATTAAATATTAAAAATTTTTTCTTGGACTTGGACTGTTTTTCTTACAGGGAAACTTCAATTAGATAAATATATTGGTCGCTAAGTGGGGTTACCAATGGATGAAAGAATATATCAATTTTACAACATTCATGCTATTTTTTTATAATTAAGATTACTTTAATGTTCTAATATTATGCCCATAATATACTAAATTATATACGGGTGAAAATATATAAAATAGTAACCTATATTCTATGACAACACTGAACCAATTATTGTCAACAAACACTCAAACACTTATAATTGTACATGTCATTTTGCAAAATATATTATTAAGGGTATAAATCATTTTATGTCACTGCCACAAACAAAAAGCTGCACATTAGTCTGAGGCCTACATTGGTGCCTGCACATACGAAACATAAAAATTATCATTGACTCTTGTAAAGATCAATGTATATAATGTGTTTGAGCGGTGTGGTTTATTACAAATGGGATTAAATAGTGCATGGTGTAACACTAGTATAATAAGCGTAACACTACCTGCCAGTGAACATGACACTACCTGCACGTGAACATGACACTATATGTAATGAACACCACACTACCTGTGTGGGGAGGTGTATAGTAACACTTCCTGAATGGCATGATCGCATATCAATAGCAAGGCCCAATAGCAATATCATTCTGAATGCTTGTATTTTGGATTTCACACACTGAAGGTTCATATTATGATATTTGCAATATAAATAATATTGTACTCTATATTAGTAAGAATAATCACTGAAGTGTGCTGGTTTGAACCATCGGTACAAGATATATCATACTTATAATTGAAAGATCTTGCCATAGTATTGTACTCTATATTAGTAAGAATAATCACTGAAGTGTGCTGGTTTGAACCATTGGAACACTATATCATACTTATTGCTAAAAGGTCTTAAAATATGTGAATGATTATTGAAATCTATTGTTTTGAACCATCGGAACAACATATGCCATACTTTCAATTGAAATGTCTTACTACATTGAACAGGATTAGGTAAAGGTTTTGCCAACTTAGATAAAACCCTCTCCTGAATTAGTATTTACCCAGTCAGTGGTCCTGTACTGGAGCCGTTATTTTGAAATCATTGTACAAACAAAATATAGATCGATTGCAATATTGTAAGATTACTTTGTCTGCATTGTCACTGTACATTTATTCTATTTATTTTCAGCCGACTATTTTCCCTGTCGAGCCTTTCAGTCCCGAACAAGCGGCAGGGGCTCTGAAGAAAGCCATGAAAGGATTAGGTAAATTAAAATGTCTATACCCATAATATTGTACATGTCCAAACTTGTAGGACTATTGCATGAACTTCCTTCTGAATATATTATATATGTGTTTTAGGCAATAGAAATAGTATTACACATCCTAGAATTTCCCAAGTAAAAACATGCATTGTTTTGAACAACATTTTTGAGGATCTCGCCTATATTTAACATCGTATACGGTTATTCCCGAAGGACAGTCATTCATTGTTTTGAACAACATTTATATAATAGCAATTTCCTAACACATATTTCACATCGTATGTTATTCAGTACAGGTCTACTGTTTGGAAATCAGAGGGTAGGCCTATCAATCGTAAATTGATACCGTCTAAATTTGAATTGAACATCAAACGCCAATTTACGATTGATACCCTCTGATTTCCAAACAGTAGACCTTTATCCCCATTCTAACATGATCACAAAAACATCGGAATATATTTGGGGGCAATGCTACAAGTTTCAACGAAGTAGTGATTTGGCTAATAATGGCCTCATCCAAACAGGTTTGTTGATGATATAAAATCAGATACAAAAAAATGCATGTAAATACATAACTTATTTTAATAACTTCAACTGGAAACAAAACAATAGTATAATCCACCAATTTAAAGAGCATGGAACTAACAAGTTTACTAGAAACGAAATAATATTCATGGGACATAGGCCAAGCCATCCTCAACCATGTTCACATTGCCCGGCATATTCAGAGATTTTACGGCACATCATACACTTTTATTTGCTGAAAATGTCCAATACTGTGGATAAGCTGGGAACATAAATATTGATTGATGTTGTATAAATAATTAGCATTATCTGAATAGGGTAATAAACGGCCCATCTATGCAACACAAGTTTTTTTCAAAGTTAGTGACAAGATAGTTACAATGATTGCAGTTCGCGAAGGAGTAAGGCATGTTTCATAAACACACAACAGTTTGTAATTAAATGTGTATTTGTTTTCGACAATAGACAATGCAATGTAACAAGAGTTGGTATGTTTAGGGTGTTGAGAATGCACCCTACGTTTTTGTTATCCTCCTCTTCAGGCACAGACGAGGCTGTGATTATAAACATTATGATCACACACGACAACAGGCAGAGGAGGGAAATAGAGAAGATGTTCAAGACAAGTTTCGGAAAGGTATTGTTAAAAAAATACCATTGACCTCATTGCATCCCATGCTACACAAATAGTATACCAATTACATTAGTAGTTGCAAACATAATAAACGGACGTCCATTATGGTTATATAGACGATAGAAAAGATGTTTAAAACCAATTTCGGTAAAGAATTGTTTAAAATAGCTATTGGTCTCATTTAAGAAATGACCGTCATTTTATGGTTGTTCACTGAAGTATGAACGATTTGAAAGTGCTGGTTAAACTCGTGTGA
>JAUTBV010018349.1:0-22015 GCA_032361325.1 Lepetodrilus fucensis | reverse complement strand
ATACTTGTCAAATACAGTGGAAAATACCATTTACAACCAATCCAGGGCCAGAAATCCCATCTATGCTGTACTGACTTTAGTGGTTTATAACCTATAGCTAGATAATTGTCAATATCGTTTGGAATCATCTAGAGATTAGTAGCATCAATCACTTCTATGACATTGGTTCCTACCCGTGCTTGGGCACATGTCTCCTGATCATCTACTTCCGGTGATTACTAACCTTATCCGGATTAATCAGGGAAAGTGTGACTATTTATTCCGAAGGCTTTTGTGAAATAATTGTTAGTTATTTGACGGGTATCGATCAAATAGGTAGCATGAAAGCACACAAAGTTATCAAGTTATCAAGTTATCAACCATAAATACAGTTGGTTCTTGTGCTGCCACTGAGTCCACACTATCTATAGGCGCCTGTGTATCTGGATGATATAGTATTGCTTTGTTTGAATATAACTAACACTCATACATTTGGCTTATTTCATCTCAGAAATAAATGTGTTTATTTTATAGCCGTCAATGCCATGCTCTATGTGATCATGGCTTTGACGGCTATAAAATAAATTAAAATAAAATAAATAAAATAAAAAATATTGGAAGGGAGATGTTGTAAATAGCAAGTATAAGACTCATTGGTTGACTGTATGGGGTTTGACGCCGCGATCACGATCTAATAGTATTACTTACAACCACTGATCTGCTCTGTATGTATATGTCCTGCTAGACCTGAGTTGTTGTTGTCGTTGCTAACTCACAAGGATATCATGCCGCAGAACATGAATAGCCGCAATTCAGACACATTGTACTGATTGGGGCCTACTTTCTCGAGGATCTAGAGCAATGCGAAGTCACGAAAGCAATGCTATCTAGAGTGACGTCACGAACGTGCTATAGGACGACCCACGAAGCAAGAAACTTGGGAAGTAGAGCAACAACTACACATGCGCAATGACACTTCCGGGCTAAACTAGCGTAACCGCACGACGTAGGCCTTGGACTAGTCCTTGTACATCACTGGTAATACATTGATAAGATATTGTGACGCGGTTACTGATATAACTACCTGACATCATACATGAATATAGTAAACATGTCCATATTTTTTCATAACAGTTTGATAGTATAAGTATGGAGGGGCTATATGAAAATGGTCAAATATTGACCCACCAATCCTATAGGCCTTTTTACGTGGACGCCCTGACAACAACGGAAGAACTGACGTAATCGAGTAAAATCTCCGAAAATTACTTTTCACTATTGTATTTTTTTGGTAAT
Organism: Lepetodrilus fucensis; assembly: GCA_032361325.1. Taxonomy (NCBI): domain Eukaryota; kingdom Metazoa; phylum Mollusca; class Gastropoda; order Lepetellida; family Lepetodrilidae; genus Lepetodrilus; species Lepetodrilus fucensis. The sequence continues at coordinate 20,740 of JAUTBV010018349.1, read as the reverse complement.
AGGCTAAGCCTAAGTAGCGAATAACTCATATGATGTGACACATGATTTTTAAATTGTTGTCTGATCGCCGAGTTTGTCCTTTGTCGGGTTTTAATAGTGTATTTCGGGAATAATTATATATACAATGGAATGACTATATTGAACATTTCTGATACTTTTCTCATCGACATTTGAATGGGATGAATTGATCATGCATCAATTTGAACATTTGCATCATTTCACCAAAATTAATAATACTAATTTCAGTTTAGAGAAATCTGTAACGTTTAACGTATACTTATAATAAACCAAATAATTGGAAGCTGTCAATGCGAGATTTATATTTAATAGACTTTATTGCGCACCTGACAGTGATTATATTATGCATATGCTATATTACAAATCAATTCACATTATTAGTTTTGCAAACTAGGCATGACAGCTGTTATCCTTTAACTTACTATCTCCCAATAGTTCAGTGACATTGTGAAACATGCGCGATATATGACGTGTGTAGCTGACAATACAATACTGGCGACGGTTTTGTTTATTCTCAATTTCCACGTTCAAAATCATGCGAGTACCAGCTGGTATTGATGACCCAATGTCCTCAATATTATAACAGCGGTAAGGTAACGTGATTGGAACATGTTCAGTTAATGGTTTACTCTGCATAGTTGACTGATGACTAATCACTATTATCTGGCCACTTAAAGAAGCTGTTCGAGTACACTTTACTAGATGTTTGCCAGCTGCTACCATGCAATCTGATCCCTGTTGATTAACTTAGGGCGTGATCGATTTGACGATCCATCTTCCAGAAGACGTCTTCTTGCTGATCGTTTTGCGGCAGAAGACGTCTTCTTCTTCTGGCAGATGAATTCCCGCGCTCCACCTCCATAACAGGGGCGCGTAGATGAACATTTCTCTTCCTAGAATCACTTCGACCCAAACAAGAAGACGCCAAATCTATCACGCCCTTAATAGATTACATTAACCATCTGTTTCTGTGCCAAGCATGTCTCTACCACATTCACTTGATTTTGTGTGTGTTTGAATTGGGATTTAGAGCAGCTTTCAAGATTCTTTCACTTACATCATGGCTTGTCAGATTAGGGCAGGAGGAAACCTGCAACATCTGTAGCACTGAATGTTGCAGCAATCCTGAGAGCACCGGCTGGTACTGGTACTGACAAACTGCATTGCCACGGTACAGACAATGTAAAGTTAACTATCGCTATACCAGGCTCTGAAGTTATGAAACTTTCTGGAGTAGGAATTAGAATTTAACTAAAATTTTGTCAGGGTATTTCTGAACAAAATGTTCAGTCGAGCATGAAATTGTACTAATATATTAGGGTATAAACAGAAAACAGCTGATGGTATTCAGACATACAAAAAAGAAAAGGAAATAATTTTTGTAAAATTTCTATGACGAACTCAGACCTGTCATCATCGTCATGACAACGTTCTTGGTGCCAATGTTCCTGTCTATGATCTTCAGGTTTTCTCCCCACAATTTTCTTACAGTGAACATGTCTGGATCCGCTTTCCCCGAGACCACGGTCTGCAGTGACAAGATCATGATAAATACATTAAAATAATTGGGAGAAAATATAATTTGAATATTTAAAAAAATAAATTACAATTGATCAAACTGGACATGTTTATATTTGTATTTTATAAAATAAATTAATTTTGGTGATTAATTAAGGTGTTTGAACTTTTAGAGTGTTTGAATAAATAGGATAATTACGGTACATTATTTGATGTATTCCAGCCTCACCTCTCCTAAGCCAAAGTTTGCATTGACAATCAGTGTAGTGGAGTCGCCAGTCATAGGTTCAGCAGTGAACAACACACCTGTAATAGTGGAGAAATAATGTAATATATTTTATAATTTTAATGATATTTTACTCTTATTTATTTTTTAATTGTAAAAAAATAATTAAAAATAAAATAAATGCCATGTAACATCTTTGACAATGACTAAAACTAAAACACTAAAAATATAAATAAAACTAACACTAAAACTACAGTGTATCATTAAAACTAAAACTATGGTAACACTACACTGACCTGACATCTCTGCTAGGACCATCTCTTGGATCACCACCCCTACAGCTGTTCTCATTGGCTGCCCGTGTTGTCTGAGACAAGTAAGTAATTACTAATTAACATACCTGATTACAACTATGTTCGTTACATATTGTAAGTTATCAGCAGGCCTCAATTTAGCGACTAATTTGGGAGCCATGGCGACCTTATTTTGCATTTGGCTACAAATATTTCTTGGCTACAAGTGTTTCTGGCTATGCAGGATCCAAATGGCTCCTTAGAAAAAAATGTAAATTTGAGGCCTGTTATCACATTTCAATCTTCATTTCACATCTCCGTAATATGTTAAAAAAATTATTATATTTTATAAATTTTAATATTTTGGATTATGTAGAAAGCAAAGAATGCCAGAAAGAAACAATGCATTATTAACATAATATTTTGAACACTTGAATAACAATATCTTCATCTGACCTGCGATATTCCACGGCCTGGTAAGTATAGGCAGATGCCCAACACTGCTTCACAGCATCCAAAACCTGAGGAAATATAACACCAGGAATGATTTATTAACACTAATAATAGCACTCGACATGTACATGTATACCGTAATTACTATTAGAATTCGAACAGGAGAAAATAATTAAATTTGTAGATGTTTGAATTATTAGAAAAATATGAAAATTGAAAGTGACATACTTACCTCCCTTGATCCCAGTATTCCAAGAAATGTTTCCATCTGCCCCGCACTGGATGCCTCAGAACCGTCTTCTCCTGGTGTGAATTGGTACAATTAATTTATTATTCGTTTATTCAGGCAACCTATATGCACACAACCATTAAACATCAATAGATGAATAAACTCAATCAGATAACAATACCTTAATTACCCTAATAATTTAAACCCCCTAATAGTTCAAACACCTAACTTAATCGGCAAAACTGTTTACAAGTCCGACCCCAAAGATATGAACTTTGACGATTTTTTTTTCAAATAATATTTTCTAATTATTAGGTCATTGCCTATTAGCTGAACTATTTCTGCCATGACATAAAGCATTAATTAATTAATTAATTCTAATTATTCGAACACAATCATTTAAAAAATAAATAAATTGGGGTACCTGCTGCTGATGACCTAACCGCGAAACGTTTCTTCTCCCATCCTTCGCCAAACATCAGGCACAACTTGGTCAGTATCGCGTCTCTGATGTCATCGCAGACAGTGGTGGTCGCGATCAGCTCTACAGTATCTGAGCACACAGCAGCCAATCGCTCGTATTGTCTCTCTCTGGAAAACATGTTCGAACCTCATTCTATACTAAAAAAACTTTTACACTTCATGTTTCATAATTTATGAGAAAAATCACATCTATTGAAATAAACTGATTTCAATAATTATACTGACATTGCTTTAACCTTCTATGCTGGAGGCAACTGGAGATGCCATAAAGAGCAGTGCCTGTGCCTAATCCAGAGGGTTAATGGCGCTTTTATGTTCATTATTCATAATCCAATAAAGTCCGAGTGATTCGCCCTTTTTGGGACAGAGCTGCTTTCAAGAATCTTTCACTTTTTTCACAGTTAGTCAGTTTAGGGCAGGAAGAAACCCACAACTGAATGTTGCAGGAGCCTAGGGCAAATCTGATTGGCCTATTAATGCCGACCGCAGAGCTTTGATCTCAGTGTGCCCGGGAAACTTGGCCTATGCAGCTATGGGACACTACGAAGAAATCGAGTCAGGTCACGTGGACTAGGGGCAAGATGTGGCTGATACTGACAGATCAATATCAATATCACATTAGAAAGAAAACCTGGAACATTGTGCTACACCCCCACCCCAAGTAATCCACCTACCCATCAAGCTACAAGTGTACCTTATCACAGCATTAATCACGGCTATAGACTCTTCAATTTCTGCAGCTACCTGAAAGGCAAATTAATGAATAAATTCATTTGGAGGACACACACACACACTGCATGCATGCACACACATGCACACACACACACTATCGCTATTTTCCTACAATTTTGAAATATTCACCGTTCACCATGGAGAAGATGGACAAGATTCAAGCTTAATCCTAGATTTTGGTCCATACCGTAATTCTCCTATTTATTCAAACTCTAAAAATATGATGATTACCAATCAAGATGAGTACTAGTACCTGTAGCTGGTGGTTGAAAGCCGCCAGAGTCACACACAATCCGGTGGGAACCGTCACATCTAACTGAAATGACACAGAGAGGCATCAAAATCCAATGTTTCTAAGCAATTAAATCATTCTTTATATTTCCTCTCTTCTGGACATTCAGAGATACCTAAGGCTAATCCAGCAGGGAGAGGGTTAAAGATGAACTATTTATAGTCACCATTTGATTTTCACACATGGACAATTGATTAAATAGCAAATAGTTGCTTTATATGATTTTTGCTTTGGAAATGTTCATGATATTATTAATCTTATTAATATTCATTAATTTATTAATTTTAAATCTGATTTTTCTTTTCTTCAGTAGATTACATAGGTGTCATAAATATATATCAATATATTAATATACAGATAAATCTGACATTTTCACATTATACAAAACTTATTCTAGATGGATGCAAGTGAGTGAGTGAATATAGAGTTTAATATAGAGATGCAAGCACCTCATGAATAATTTATACTGATTATAAAAACAAAATTGAGGACATTGTCCAATAGAACTAAAGAAATGGTATGCTGTGGGCAACACATTTTGAATCAAGTCTACTGGCTTAGACCCATCTTGCTCTGGGACTGGGTCAATGATGATTTTATTGGAGCTGGTGGTAGATCAATGGTAGAACGTTGGACCAGACCCATGTATGCCATGGGCAACACACTGTAATTATCAAATAAAGTCTCTCTACTTGGGTTGCAGCTCTCTTGGCTTCTCCATGCTCAGCAGGGCCCGAGATTACGAAACTTTTCTGAGTACGATTTCATACTCGACTCAGAATTTTGTTCATAAAACGTCATGTGACGTCATAACCCTAGACTCACAGCATACTCAGGCTATGACATCACATGACGTTTTATGAAATCATTCTCAGAAAGTTTTGTAATCTTGGGGCCTGATCCATTTCTGCTAATGTTAAAGGTATCCTACTGGCGAGTAAACATTTGTTATTTATATCATTATTCGGGCGAGTATGTTTTAAAGTTAAGTTCTAACCCTGAGATTGACAAGCCTTTTACCACCAGGGCAAGTAGTATCTTCTTATGGGAGAGAACGAGTGTCTCAAACAGTTATTGTACAGTCCTGCTTCTACAGTGTGACTCACTCTTGGTGATCCTGAAGCCCACTCTGGCCAGCGAGTTCTTCACAATATTTGGTGTGATTGGACTCATGCGCCACTTGAGGTACTTCCGCATCTCCCATGGCAACTGTTCCACTGAAAATCGAGACATATTTGAAAAAGCAGACTATTTCCTATATGCACTACATTTGTAGCTATTGTTTTACTTTTAAGTTACAGTAAATCATCAGAGATACTAATGTCTGCAGTTGACTAGCATGCTTATATTCTTTTCCATTCATGATTTCACATAAGCCTCTTTATATATTGTGCCTAAAATGGTAACCTAAAATGGTAACATAGAACACTAGTAATTTAGGACAAAATCAGTGTATAAAACTCCAGGAATTTCACTGTCAGACATGAGGACGGGCAAGTCTGAGAAGTTACCCGTCCTAATACATGTTGGCCAGTGATCGATAATATACATCTTGAAAAACAAACAAAAAGTAACACAACATGCGTGTATGCAAGGATAAAACGTTACCCGTCCTAGCTGAAAATAACGTGTCGCGGGCGTGCGGACGGGCTCTATTTTGAACACTGACAAAATCTGTAAAATACTTGAGCGAAGTCTAACTGACTTCTCTATTATTTCACTTCCTGCATCTAAACAAATCCTATGAAACAAATAAGTAATTCCCTGTGCCTAAGCTGGTAAATATTCAACAAACATCACTGAAATGTCAATGTACCCTTCTCTCCTTCAGCTACAAAATTGATAGTTGGAGGTATGTTGGAAAACAGAGAATTCCGCAACGCTGGTCGTATCTGCATTTCATTGGTTGTGGCGGTAGACGGGCGAATAAATGTTTTCTGCCGCTCCTGGATAGGAAGGATGGGTCTGCTGGTTGGCTTGACCGAGTGGCAGGTGTTGGGGCGCTTGTTGAAAGCGCTGGACGACGGACGTGATAGTGTGCTGCTGGCAATGGAAAAGCCGTCAGATTCACCTGTAACATGATGAAACTTCATCAACACTGGACGTGTTTATTTGGTTATTTTGTGACGACGGAACCCATAGTCAAGTTAAAATGAAAATGTGATCAGATATGAAAGTGGAAGTGAAATAGCAACTACTTGGAATACCTTCAAAGTCAGAACTAACACAGTCATCATCCAGACCATCAATCCCATCATCTTCGTCATCCAGCTCGTCATTGACGTAGTCATCCACGTCATCACAGCTGGTTTCCCCGTCCCCTGGCAGTCGTTCTCTGTGGGGGAGGCCAACACAAGACCAGATGATTACACATTGTGAGGCAGACATGAAGAACAGTTGGTTGACACAGTGCATGTCTAGCTCATCTAATAGTTAGTACAGGATGACACTGGGATAGTGAATAAAACAAGTTCATTAATTACTTGATTTATCAGAATATAGAGTTTTATGCAATAATGAAAATATCTGAAATCTATTCAAATGATGAAATGTCATGAAAGGCAATGCTAAAATCAGAAAAGTTTGCTTGCAAGTACATGTAACCTCAGCTTTATGACACAAAATAATGTTATGTCATGTATCAACTTCATAATAAATTGTAATTCTTAAAAACCTGGCACTGAGATGATAAAACTGTTTTGTGTACGGTTTCCTGCTCAACTCAAAGTTTTAGCTTGAGCATGTAATCATACTAAAATGTTCCACAATCTCGGGTCCAGGTATTTACAAGGGCACTGACTGCAGACTTAAGGTGTACAATTTCTATTGTGTCTGTCTGAACATGCCTGGCACACACCGACTCCGACAGAGGTCTGCACTTAGCTCTGGGTAACATTTATAACATCACAAGTGAGCAGTATTGTATAACATCACAAGTGAGCAGTATTTCATCGACAGTGATATGCACTTTATTAGAGTGAAGTAAATTCCAATGTAGGATAGAACAACTTCTGTTTTACATGTTGATTCTGCTTGCAAAAAGTCTTGTGAACACATGAACTAAAATAATGCAAACCATTAAAGTTAGTACCCGGTAAATACATTTAGTATGGTTAGTACCCAGTAAATACATTTATTTAGCATGGTTATTACCCGGTAAATACATTTATTTAGCATGGTTATTACCCGGTAAATACATTTATTTAGCATGGTTATTACCCGGTAAAAAGATTTATTTAGCATGGTTATTATCCGGTAAATACATTTATTTAGCATGGTTATTACCCAGTAAATACATTTAGATAGCATGGTTATTACCCAGTAAATACATTTAGGCGTACCAATAACTACCATACCGCGGTACTCTATTTATAAAATTCAACTCTCCAAGTCTTGCAACAACTTTTGGCTCCTATTAAAGTATGATTTCAACGTTGTTATGAAATGTAAGTTAGACTACAGTACAGGTGTCCTGAATGTATATAACAAGTATAATGACAGGTTATGACTTGATCCAGGTGATCATGTTGACACAGGAGTCACTTAGACCCAGTTAGAGTCAATCAATGTTATTTATGTGGCAACATTCCCAAGCATATCTTTAAACAAGATTTTCATATGTAATTTAATATATTGTACCATGGTACTATTAAAGAAATACCAGTTCTCTAGCTTAGTCATTCCACCTTACATTAGGGCTCAATTTAGCATCTAATTTGGGAGCAATGGGGACCTAATTTTGCATTTGGCAACCAATATTTCACTTATTTTAAGTGTTTCTGGCTATGCTTTGAGCATATAAATAATATGAAAGTATTGTGTTAGTGCTATGAATATTCTATTAACCATTTTAACCGTGGAATTAGATATGTCAAAATGTAGTATCACTAGTATCAATAATCAAAGCCATTTGGAAATTACTGAATAATCAATTAGTATCAGGGAAAGCAGCCAGGGTATGCACTATGCAACAGAGGTGGGGTTGAAACTAACCAGATAAACATGTATTAATAATTTAATTGGTGTTCATTCTTTGCATTAGGTTGAACTCCCACATGTCACAGCAGAGCTACTTGCAAAGCCTACATGTATGTACATTTGTATGATCTTAGATTCTATCAATACTATCACAGTACGACGTAACGTCAATTAGGTCTGACATGTACTACTGTGATGTAGATAGTTACAAGTCACACTGCCAATTCTCATACAATCTTAATCAATATCAAGATTGGGTTGTCACGTTACATTTACAACGCAACGAGTACACGCAGTTAATTGATATCCAGCACCTGCTTAGAATTCATTCAGATTCTATTGATACACTTGAGAGATCAATGCAAGAAGTCACCAGGGACCGCTGGGTCGATATTAATTCATGTGTTCTAATGCGACAGCAGCATTATCATGAGTGAAAAGCAATGTAGGGAATTGAGACCCGGTCCAACACGCAGAAACTATACTCCCATTAATTTGGAGTTCCTTGGTTATTTAGAATAGCAACTAATGGTGAAGAAAGGAGATACTATGATCATAATGATAATGATATAACATGTTTTATGGATAGTGGTCTAGTCATAACTGTTTTCAAGATTCTTTCACTCATAATCATGGCTGGCATGGGTGGTTTTTGTATACACATTCCATGTCTGTCCTAGGCCTGAGTGAGTGAATTACTGTTTTCCACCACAGTGGGAATCTTTCACCCATGTGACGATGAATGAATTAATTATGCAATATCAATGGGTAGGAATATCAATATCAATGGGTAAATATAAACTAAAAGTGAGGTATATGATTGAACACATGAAATGATAGAATTGAATTAGAATAAATAGTGTGAATACAATATAATTAGGAATTCAATGGTGAAACATTAAAACTTATGATACAGAGTCACAGACAATGTCTTATGAAAAGATACCCAGTAACATCAGTGAAAATATGTTATATATCCCTGGTAATGGTGTGAAACCAATGATGGATTAAAAATGGAGCTGTAAAATTTCTATTTGTAATTCACTAATTGCCTGTAGACAGGACAGTGAATCAGAAAATATAATGCATGATTTGGGTTTGAATCATTGAATGAATCATTATCTGGGAGTCAACAAGTAAGAGATTGATTGTTTATGTTGGTGGCAACTGGTAGACTGACACCATCCTTTGAACCGTCATAGTGTGCAAAATATTGAGTTTTATGCTCAGGAAAATATTGCTGATGAACTATTAATTGATTAGTGGTAGATTTGGTGTATTTTGTGAGATCCAGATTAACAGTTGACTTAACCATCTGTCAGTGTGGAAAGTTGAAAAGTTTGCTGGTTTTAATATTGTTAAGATGATATTCGCAAGATTCATCAACAATCAACAACAACAAAATATATGTGTGTGTACTTAATATGATGATGTGTGTTGGACTATCATATAAATACTCAGAGCTCTAGATAAGCTTTTAGTGAATTGGGTACAGTACGCACAGTATGCACTGTTTTTGGAAATTTTAATTGAGTATTTTACGCAAATACGCAGCTCTGAATACTTGATATTTAATATAAAACTACCAACACAGGACTGAACATTAAAGATTGTCTGCCTTCCCAGGACAGGTACTATACACAGGACAAGTTATATATCCCAGATTAACAAGCACTTCAGCTACAGGGCAAGTAGTTCCATGTCCCATTGGACAAGTTCTTCAAAAGGTTAATAATAATATAGAGTCCTGCAACAACTTCTAAGCTATGTTACTGAAACAGAGGATCATGCCGATCACCCTGGGATTCGAACCCGAGTTGCTGGATTGTGAGTCCAACGCTCTACCGAATGAGCCAAAGGAGTAACTCCTCTCGCCGAGACCAGTAGGAGCATCTTATATCACACCCGGCTACATTACTATGTCAAATAGTTACTATGTCACATATGTCACATATGCTAAAGTTAGTAAGATGGGGTGTGTCAGATGGGTTGGCAAGGCTTAGTAAGATTGGTTGGCTGCACATACTCAGACGATGACTACTCACCCAGACGGAGAGAACAAGTCCGACTCGGACTCCACCTCGTATTCTTCCGCATGACCCTCGTCCACAATGGCCGCTGGTTTCTCGCTGGTGCCCCTCGCCTTGCATGGAGCGCCGTCAGCCTTCGGCCTATGTTCATGTATCACCTGCTCAACCTTTGACCCCTTCTTGTAGTAGACTGTGCCAGACACCAAAGTCCTGTCGGTGACTTTCTTCAACAAGTTACCTACTTCTACATTTAGAGTTGTCGTCGCTGTGAGACTTTGTGGAATTTGAAGCCTGTGTGTCGTTGCTGGAGGAAAAATAAATTTCTTTGGTGAACTTGATTTGGCATGGGAGATAATAATGCTGTTTGGCTTTGTATCACCATCTTTCATACTGTCAGAGTCTGTGTCGCTGACATCAATGTAGGGTTTTGTTGGCGTATAGTTCAAATTTCTAACTTTGTTCAATTCAGCGACAGTATGTTTCTTCACAGTGTTGGCCTCAGGAGCTTGTGCAATCGGTGGCTTCTTGGAAGTAATAACATCACTAGTTAGGTTTTCATAACTTTCAATTTTCAATTTCATATTGTGCTCCAGAGCCGCATTCTCAACTCTTGCTGATAACCTTAAAGGTGCACTAATCTTGTTAGTAGCCTGGTCGAATTTCTCTTTCATGGCAGCACTCTGAGGTCTCATGAATGAATTTAGCTGTAATGCACCATTGCTGGAATTCTCACTAGTATTCCATATTACACAAGTGCCAGGGTTTTTCTTTGAAGCAGGTGATTGTATATCATCTGCAATTTCTTTAGCACTTACAGGCCGAGCATATGGGTTTTCATTGGCTTTATTTGGCGGGTTTTTAGAAGGCTGGGCATTCTGGACGCTAGAAGAACCTGGCCGCGCCGGGGATTGACTGCAGCGCCTGCTGTGGGTGGCAAACGAGCCGGTGGGATTGTGACCTGCGACTCTCGTACCGTGGTGTCTCGGTGAGGGAGAGGTGTCCTTTCTGGCTTTCCGTAAGGTAATCAGATCGTCCGGGTGGAAGAGGTGTGCTGGCTGTGTGAGAGTGGAGCTATATTTGAGGACGGGTTTCTGTGCTTGTCGCCTCAAGGGGAGCTGCTTGCGGAGAGACAGCTCCTCCAGGCTTGCTGTTAGCTTGCCTAGATTCAGCTCGTCACCCATTGAATTATATGTTGACCTACCGGTAGATCTAGGTGTCAACTAACAATCATTTTGGGGGATGCTGCTCAGCATATGACTCTGAAATGTGAAGTGAGTACATATTAAAACTGTATTGAATAAAAGAAAGAATTATCCTACAAGGTTCAATTACTTGTAAATTCACTACTAGAGTACACAATGAAAAAGATACGTTTTCTTCATTTCTTTTGCTCTTTGTGAACTGTTGCACGAGTTGAACCTCACCACCCAGAAAGATTAAATTTCGGTCGACAGAAAAATGAAATAGATCTTACAATCAGTGAGTGAGTGAATATGGAGTTTAACGTTGCTGCGGGAATGTTTCACCCATTTGCGACGACATTACAATCAGTAATATTTTAGTAAATTATCATGTATAATCTTAGCATCATGCTATGCGAATTGGCTGAGAAATCGCAAAATCAAAACAGACTCTCAACGTTAAAATCTAAGAAATTAGCTGGCAGGGGCGCTTTATCCATTTCCCATGATCTTCAGCACTGAGATCTATGGAGGAGCAAATACACTATTATTTTCTAAATTATACACAAGACGTTTGGGATTATACATGAAAAACGTTGATTATAGATGTCAGTGCTAAAGATCATGGGAAATGGATAAAGCGCCCCTGCCGGCTGTGTTCACATCGCCACCATTCCTTTACCGGTCAAATGACCACGAGGAACGACGGATACACGCACGTGGTAAGTTCTGTCTCATTTCTACTTGTATTTCACTTTATTTTGCAAGTTTAGTCACATTTTCATTTGAGGGTGCACTCTTTGATTCCTCCGGTGCCAGACACTGCCGTAAAAGATTTCGAGAAACCAACAAAAAATGTTTAGCGAAGTAATCGGCGGTTCATTTGATCAAGTGCACATCTTGCGACCTCAAAATGCAAGGCTGTACTAACGTAAATTTTCGTTTTTTTCGTTTTCACAACTAGATCGAGGGGTCACTACTAGATCGGCATGTACTCCTAGATCGAGGGGTGTGCTGAACCTGCTCATAGCTGTATTTCGTTCTGCCCCGTGTATTTATGCCACACGCATAGTTATCATGGTTATTAACCCCGAGCATCGGGACCTGCAGCATACTTTTGTTGATGCCTATATAATTACTGCCTTCCTCCGTGTCTATAATAATAATAGATAGCATGTTTTAGCTACAGAAGTTACTTGCACCAACTTACTAAGCTTACCTTATGTCGACCAAATGATCTAGTTATGCTGATGTGATTATAGGACAAGCATATAATGTAGACAATACGACATCTGTCACAGTTCGATCGACTCGAGTCATGCCAAAAATCAATAAATAGTAAGTTATTGTACTTGTAGTTGTAGTGTCCAACAACAACAAAATCGAAACTGTGCGAGTTTGAACATAGAATAATAGACTTTAGATAAAATATACCAACCTATTCAGGTTGTTCAGCTCCTGTTATGATTCTATTTACATATACACACATAAGATTAGTCAAAATAGTCCACAAACAAACCTATTTATTTTCTACAAGGCATGTTATCCACACGAAACACCCCAGTTGAAACCTCTCAACATCGATCTTCCATTGACTAACAACAGCAGACTGCTAAGAAACACAGATGATGTAGGAATGTAGCCAATGATATATGCGCTTACAAATATATGTCCAATGAACAGCCCAGACACATATTCCCATACTCCCGCCACGTAAGGGGGCATGACTCTCACATTTTAATAACACAGCAAGACCACCACAAACTAAAGTTTGGCATGAAATTCTGACACCCCAACTATTTCGTAGATTATCTCGGTAAATACTTCATTGGGCAATGACAAACACACACACACAAAAATGAGTTTCTTATTGTGTATGCCCTAACCGAAATTATTATTTTATTTTTTTCACAGATTGTTGTTATTAGCTTATCCGCAAACTTTACAACATCAAATAAAATCCTAAAACTTTCCAAATTATATGCGTATTCGTTGTTTTCATTGGCACGACATTGCCTGCTTCCCTAATCATGATCGTGTTAATGTATGCTCCTGTCAGCATACCGTACGTTGCTGTATGCCTAATGTACTAAATGTTTCTCGTTGAATATTTAGTTATTACAGATCTAGATCTGTTAATTGCGCTCATTTAAACAAAATGTTGGTTAGGGCAAACAAACATTTTTGGTTATGAATCTATTTATCTATTTACCAAGATATATTTGTCAATGCGCATTTCATGCCAAATTATAATAGAAGTATTGTACTTGATAGGTGGCGGAATTATTTGATTGTATTTTATTTAAGTTTATTTTTTGCATTAGATTTATTTATCGTCAACTGTAAACTGTCCCTGCTGAAGGCGACTTAAGTTGCCCGATCACTTTGATTGTATTCATCAGGGAGAAAGTTAAATTAGAAGCCGCACAAAATCATCTGTAAGAACAAACAAGTTGGCAACATCATAGTAAGTTTTAGGGGTTATTTTGCATCCCAACTCGGTGTATTTCCGCCCCTGAAGATATACTAGTATACAGATTTTCAGTAAAATGCATAGGGCTATACAGTGTATATCTTCATGGTTTTCATTGATTAATTAATGTTTGATTTGGTTTTAATGTAGCTTGATTTAAAAGAATGCATTAGTAACTTGACAATATTAGTTTAATGCAGTGTACTCGGTGTTTTCGGTATTGGCTTGAGTGTCGCACTCCGGTGCATGATGTAGCCTACACAGTGTGGGCGTGCTGGCATTTCACAATACTGAAACTATCCAATTCTTACACATAAGTATCATCCTCACTCAGATCAAATGTTACTACTAAATTATATACATTATTATATCATGATTACCGATATATTAATACGCATATCCACTTTCAGTTGGAAAAAAAATACATTGCGCTTAATATGCATATTAATTTCGCATTTCTACATGGTCTTATTTAAGACCATAAGTGTAGAGAGACCAATCTAACCTGTGTTTGACATCCATTGAACACCTTGCAAGACGGTTCAAGTCGTACAAACCGGCATATGACGAATTGAGAACAATGCCTCTTGACGTCACCAGTGGTACAGGAAATGTTTGTTGTCTGTTCTCACTATAGCAACTAATATAATAAGTGGGTCTGCCTGGCCCCGAGATTACGAAACTGTTCTGAGTAGGCCTATCATTTCATAGCCTACTCAAATCAGAATTGTGCTCATAAAACGTACAATGTTGTTTAGCATAGCATAACTTTCGTAATCTCGAGGCCTAGTTCAAATGAGAAATGTCAGCTTGTAAAATCTCGTAGGCCTACACCCCGGAAATTACGCTAGATTGTATATGTACGTTTTAAACACTTGGCTATTTAAAGTAGGCTATGCCTAGCTACCATTGTCGGTTAAAAGAATAACTCAACATTGAAATTTGGAAAGCCTGTAAAAATCGTTCTTATGTCCTAGCTACTATAATAATTCAAATATTACTATAGCTGCAGTTCTGTAGCTAAAAATTGCCCCGTTTCCTATGTTGCTATCGTGTCTAGAGAATCTCACCCAAGTGTCTTGGAATATCAAATATATCAACACGAGTCGTGAAAGTTATTACATCCGAGGCTTGGCCGAGGATTTAATAACTTTCATCGACGAGTGTTGTTATATTTGATATTCCAATACACGAGGGTGAGATTCTATTTATCAACCAATTAATATCAGTTTTAAGTCATTACTTAAAAAAAGAAAAATGGCACATCATCTAAAAGGTTTCACAGTGAAGCTGCTGTGCATTTGTACTGTGACATCATAGCAATGTTATGACGTCACAATTGTAGTGATGACATTATCAAATATTTGGGTCAAACGATATCTACAGTACTGACATCACAATGGTAGAACAATCAAAAGCGATATCTACAGTACTGACATCACAATGGTAGAACAATCAAATAAACAACTTATTGGGTCAAATGATATCTTCTGCTGTAGATATCGCTTGCTATTTGAAAGCGATATTTACTGCTAAAACACAGTATTGGGTGATAAACCAATTTATCACCCAATACTGGTTCCCACTGGAGATAACATCAAGAGGACAACAATGTTATTCACCCAGAGATAAAAAAAATTCAACTTCATTGATTGGTCAAGAATGACTAATTTGCATAGTTATTCTCCAGTAGCCAAAGACTACCATTGTGATGTCATCACCACCGACGATCGCCACCGTCATAACAATGATATGATTTCACAGTGCAAAAACCCATCAGCTTGTTCATTGACTTTCCAGTAAAATCTTTTCACAAGTGAAAATGACGTAAGACTGATATTGGTTGATAAATAGAATCTCAACCTCGTGTCCTTTGATATAAATGTTATCCTACTCGTTGATAAAAGTAACCAAAATCCTTGGCAAAGCATCAGATTTGGGTTACTTTTATCAACTCGTAGGATAGCATTGATATAAAAAAACACTCTGTAGAGATTCTCTATATATAGCATCTAATTAATGAAATAACTATTGTGCATGATGGTAAATATAATGATGTTTTGGGTGGCAGTGCAATGGTAGGTGGTTTGGAGCCAAAGGCCCCAGGTTCGAATCCTGAGTCTGGAATCAATGTTACCTTTCTGACGCGATGCTCATAGGATGCTCTCATTGTCAATGCAGTTATCATCCTTGGTCTGTCAGTACCAGCTGGTGCTCGCAGGTTTACTGCAACATTCAGTGCTATCGATGATCTGGGTTTCATTCTACCCTAAACTGACAAGCCATGATATAGTAGTGTATAAGTGAAAGAATCTTGAGGGAAGCTCTAAACCCCAATTTCTAAAAATAAGAAGATGTAATGAGGTATATTGCCCAGACTATGACACAAATTGTGGAACAGTTACACAGTCTAGGGTGGTGTTCCATTGACGCTCCAGGACAAACCTGAACGTCCAGAACATGAATGGAATACAGGACAGGTTTGTCCAGAACGCGTCCAATCTGTCCACATTCAAGAGGTGGTGTAGCCCATTCAGCAGCAAATTTATGACGTCGCAAACACAAACTGCAACAGTGTTTGCCTCGGTGTGAATATGGAGTTTAACATCGCTGCAGGAATCTTTCACCCATTTGCGACGATATTTTTGCCTCGGCCTTCTACTGTACAGGCTGTTCTATTCACAGTACGGGTTGTCTTGTCCAGGGACCATGCTCCCGAAGCTATTGTATACGTAACGACATCGTTAAGCATTCGTGAAGGAACATTTCACTATTTCTGGATCATCAAACTTTTCTAAACGAAAAGCTTAACGATGTCGCTACGTATACGACAGCTTCAGGAACATCGCACCTGAATGTGTGTCTTAGACTGTTAATGGAACACCACCTAAGTTTCAAGGATGAATGTTTCCTATCCAAATAACATGATGACTAATAATAAGTCCCATTTGTGTTGCGCCATTTCCATCCAAATGGCTGCTCAAAGGGCACAAATTATATTATTCTTGCAAATTATATTATTCTTGCATATGGGCAAGATATTCCTGCTGCAGGGGAAAATACTAATTCAATCAATCAATATATCATTCATCCGGTCAATGGATCAGTGTGCTCTCATTTCACCTGCTGAACACCATTTTATATCCTTTTTCTCCTCATTAGATATGCCACGACGGGGATCGAAGAAGTCTATATTGGAGAAGAAACCCAAGTTGAAGTTCGTGACCAGTCCCTGCCATGGCCCCACTCAGCTCCTGTCTCCGGTGTTCGGGGCCATGCACCCCCTCACCGCTAAAACCATTGGCGTGGACGAATCTAACACAACATGGGTGAGGCTAAAATACGGACTATAGTTTGGCATGAAATCAGTGATAGTAAAACTGGTCCGAATAATGATACAAATAACAAATGTTTACAAAAAACATGAATTTCTAATTGCCCGGGCCAGCGTTAATTTTGAACACTGCATGAAATGCATCAATTGACACCCCTATTTCATAGATTATCTTAGTAAATAAATACTTCATGAATTGACAAACAAAAGAACTATGATTTCTTATATTGTATGCTGTAACCAAAATTAAAAAATTATAATTTTGCACCATTAATTAAAAAAATATGTTTATTTAACAATCACCACATTATAATTATTTTGAATAAGTACAGTATTAAGAAAGATAAGTTCTTTCAATGCTGTTTGTACATGTTATGAGCATATAATATTCTGAAACCATTGAGAAAAATAAAAAGATTTGAACAAATAAAAAATAAATAAATACATTTTTATTTCAATGTTTCACAGGTTTCGCCACATTTTCAACAACCTGTAAATCGCGAGAGTGTTGGGAAAATCCGACTAGTGAGAGGAAAGGGAGCTAAGACGAGACAAAGACGGCCGACCGGCGACAAGGAAAACCTCACCGACAGCAGACATGGACAAACCAACAGGGGACTGAAGTCCCTGGTGTTTATCGGTGACAAAACAAATGAAACCACTCCTGAAGTTCTACGGAGATTGATACGATCCCGCGATGTTCCAAATGACCCCGGGACAAGTCCGGTATGGGATGTGCGCACTCCAGAGACTCAAAACTTCTCTCCAGAAACTGGACATAACTCCTCTCTGGAACCCAGACATTCATCCGAAAACGGCATCGTCATGCACAAGCGGTCTAATGCTCGAAAATTAAGGGGAGATAACTCCAACAGATTGCTTGAAATGTGCCGGACACCAAACTTGATTCAGTCGCCATTGAGGATATTGAGTGTGTCGTGTGACGACAGTCAAGGGCAGGATAACTCTCTAGGGGCAGATAACTTTCTAGGGGCAGATAACTCTCTAGGGGCAGATAACTCTCAAGTACGACGGTCTCACAGGCTGAAAGAGAAGTACTTAGACTCGTTGAAGGTGGCTCTGACACCACCGAGAGAGATGGGTGGCGGCAGAGTAAAGGTTCTCGTAGCCGATACCCCGGAAGCTGAATATGGACTCAGCGTCCGGAGAAAACAGCTTGCACAGCTAAAAATACGAACTAAAAAAATTACATCTTGATTTGCATTTATAAATGCATTGTGCATGTGTGTGTAGATGTGTATTTATTATCAGTGCAATATAAAAATAATTGTTGCTCAAGAGAACTACGAATCATGTACAACCAGGCCCCGATTTCTCGAAAGAAACTTGAGATGTCTCGCCTGAGCAAAATCTCAAACTCAAGTTTGTTTCGAGAAATTGGTGCCTGGTAAATGCTTGCATGTTGATGTCAATATTCTATTTACGGTACTTTAATCCGAAGATTTAAAACAGCAATCACGAGCGAACAATGTATGTTTACAGATAGTACTGTAGTATGCATGTTATGATGTGTGATACCATTGAAGGCATTCCTCTTATGTAATAATATTTTATTATTATAATTATATATAATTTTGGTACATGTAATATTATTAAATTACTATACAAGCAGGACAAAACGGTGAAATGGCCTCAAATTGGCTACACAGTACACATGATGAATTTTACACAGATTAAGTAAAGTAGTGTATATTTTTCCAGATGTTGTACTATTTTATGAATTGTATAGTAATTGTAATTGTATGACATGTATGTGTTCCTTAGACTGGAATAAATGAATAAATTTCTATTATGTGACTGATGTTTGAATTATTGCTCTTATGCTATTTACTGATACTTAATATTTTGAATGATATATAAAAGCTCATTTGATAAATATTTGATTTTGATTTTGTTGCACTAGTAGTACTCTAGGGCATGATCAATTATTATGATTACTTCCAACCTAAACGATCCATACACCGGCATATAGAAAAATTGCTTATACTGTGGGATAAAAAAAAAAAATATGTTCAACAGGTTCAGTAATATAATGATTGAACATTCAAAACATTCAAAACATTCAAAATATGTTCTGATTTTCCGACCGTTGCCAAGATCTTATCAGCTATCAACTTATTTTATGTTACTACTCCATTGTCATGGTTATCAATTTGAGAATTATTACAAATCTACCAACATATTGGAACTCTGTATGATTTTTCAAAAATGACTGGAGATGTAGGATGTACATAAGACCGGTCCTAACATAAAACCAGTCTTAGCGAATTATCATTAACGTCGGGTCGTATCAGGAAGTACTGTACAAGTGAGTATAACCCAACTTTGTATAAACCACTCTATCGGTTAAAACTGCAATTCAAAACAATACTACGAAATTTAACAATAATTTTAAATGGGGAACCTCTTTAGTTTAAGATGTCAAAATACTTCAATATTTATATGAAAAGCAAGTTTGAAACCATCTCGCGTGTACTCGACTTCTGTATTTGACCCGATATTCTGTGCCCCGGGTAGGGCAAAGGTCGTGCTAGCAATCGACCTTGAACTTTGTTCCACTGAACACGCGAGAAGTAGCGATTAGTGGACACTTGCAGTGGTCAGTGACGCGATATAGAAGTACGTGACCGGCTACCAACATGGGAAAAATCACCGGTGAGTAAACTGAAAGTAATTCTATTATCGCATTTTATTAATTATATTGAGAAATGAGCATTATGCACTGAATATGACTCCACGTAGTGGCTGTCACATTCATAATTTTTTTATTTTTGATGTTTTATTATTTTTCCAGGTGGACCAGTTGTCGAAGTGCTTGGGGACGAAATGACTCGGTGAGGATAGAACTTGTAATTTCTTCGGAAAGTGCATATTTCTGTTTGGTATATAAGGCATTTACCATTGCATTAGTAGTTTTGACAAGAACTAGACAGGCTGTCATATCGTTGAGTCATCGTCAGCTGATTATCTGCCGATGTTTGAACTCTTCACCGCGTATCGGCATCAATAATAAATAGTATCTGATGGGCCAAATACCTTGCAATACAATAAATACAAAGCATGACATATTCGGTCTTGAAATTAAATACCCAAAATAAAGTAATCTAATAATATTTTTTTTAGTAGTTCAACTTATTATAAAAATAATAAAGTAGATTCTAAATGTATCCAGATGATGACAGATAGGATCATGCAGAAATTGAATGTAAAGATGATTTTATATACCAGCTATAGGGTTAATGTTTAAAACATACGAGAACTCAAATATGATAAATGGGATGATGCAATATCCGTAACAATAATACAGTTATTTAACTTTATGTACTAATTATCTTAACATTATTTGCACTATTGTACATCTGTTGAGATGGCTAACATGTAGGGGTGACTATCACAGGTAATTTAACTATCACGATAGTATTGCGATAGTTAGAATTACTATCACGATACTATCACAATTTGACAAAGATATCGCGATA
>JAUTBV010018238.1:0-22023 GCA_032361325.1 Lepetodrilus fucensis | reverse complement strand
TATCTACTGCTGTAGATATCGCTTGCTATTTGAAAGCGATATCTACTGCGAAAACACAGTATTGGGTGATAAAGATAGGAATCAATGTTTCCGCGGTAGCTCCAACCATGGAGGTACTAAGAACGTCCAGTTGCTTAGTACAAGTACTAGTAGTTGCCTTGCTCTGAACGGAATAAGGTTTGAAGCAAACATGTTTTTTGAATATACCGTGTCATGCATACTATGTTCGTTGAGTATATTGGAAGCCTAATAGTTGGTGACCAGGGCCCGAAATTCCGAAACCTTTCTGTACGATGTCATGCAGAAGACATGCTCAACTCAGTTTTGTTAATAAATTCCCATATAATATCTGAGCTTGAGAATCAAATCGTAATCAAAAAGCTTCGTAATCTCGGGGCCAGGTCTATTTTTAGAAGTTGCAAGAATTTCCCAGAATTGTCCAGGTTTCTGTGATAGGAAAACAGGAGTACTAGGTCTTGGGTTGAATACATCCAGAGAAAGTCTTAATACACCGTTAACAAGGATGGTGTGCTTAAATTTATGTTTGATTCATCGACGAATCATGTTGTTCAGCAGGATCCACGCGTGATCAGGTAACTACGTAACCACATACACGTTTATCACCAGAAACAGAGAGAGAGCAAGCAAGCAAATATATACACAACAAGTACAGATTGGAAATTTTACGTTACTATTTTGGATATCCATGTCTTCCTAATTTACATCTTAGAATCTATACCTTAGTTTTACTATTTTCGAATTTGTACCTACATGTATAGTTAGTTAGGCAACGTTCATGGTTAGATCTGTATATATCTGGATCTCTTGCTGCAGTATGTAATTGCAATGAAAACAAAATAATAGTATATCAAAACGCATCTAGATATATACTATATAGTATTGTATTTCTACTAAATCTCCACGTGATGGTTTCATTTTGAAATCAATGTTTCATGTACTTGATAGGAAACACGACTTTTGAACTAATAGTAATTAGCCTGGCTTTCTGTGATATTTGCCAAGCATTCATGCCTGCATTTCATCCCAGACTATAGTAAACAGACAACAGGCCGAGGTTTTCATCCTTTTACGTCCGTAATTCCATCACGCGAGCTCTAGCTGTGGTCATCCTCTCAGTGGTTGGAGCCGCCGTCGAGGACGCACGCGATGCTTCCACGACGTTGACCTCATGCAGAAGGAAAATATTATATTCTATCGATTCCATACATTCACGGTAGACGGCATGTAGAGTATGATCTTCTTCTTTGCACTGTTCTGACGAGTTATCATTTCATGGTCTGATGGGGGGTTTTCAATACAGAGGAGCGACTTGCTGCGAAGACTATTTTCTAATTTGCGTCGTGTTTCATGCTCATTGGACTTGTTTTGTGTGGATTGTAGGACTTGTAATGAGAGCGCATGCTAATGGGTGATATTTACTCCGACAGGAGCGCTCTCAAATCAGGCATAAACAATCACATGGATCCGAGCCCCGATCTTAGCCTCG
This sequence comes from Lepetodrilus fucensis, assembly GCA_032361325.1. Lineage (NCBI taxonomy): Eukaryota > Metazoa > Mollusca > Gastropoda > Lepetellida > Lepetodrilidae > Lepetodrilus > Lepetodrilus fucensis. The sequence goes on along the minus strand of JAUTBV010018238.1, from coordinate 20,516 downwards.
TTTCCGTTCAAAGAGCTGTTGGAGCTCTTTAGCGTGGAGATTCATTTGCACGCAACTTCCGGCGATCCCTCTGAACTTATCTACGGGTCTACTTTCCTGTTTCAGGCGGTTTGAGCTGTTTAGTCAAATCACAATTACTCGCCTACCAACTCGACCGCGCGCACGACCAAGATTATTTCCGTAACGCGAAAATGGTCCGTTTGAGGTTGGCCTAAACATTGAAACCGTTAAATTGATAATTAGTTGCTTCATAAATACAGTAGATCAATTGGCAGACGACACTAATTAGAACCTTTATGGTGACAATGGAGTTTTCGTTAAGCAAGGCTCCTGCTGTGAGAATGGACAATAATCGACCTTTTCCGACGAGTCTGCAGGACTGAGTCGCTTCCTATCGGGATCCAAACAAACCTCGGGTCTCGTAGTAATGAGGGAGTCGGGCGAGGGGGTCGGGCAAGGGGGTCGGGCAACGGAATACGAAGCATGCTGCACCCCCAGGCATCCTTGTCGTGTCAGAAAAATGCGCGTTTTTTTAAAGAAATAAATGCAATTGGTAGCGATATCCATTGTATATGATAGGAGATACTTCCTAATTAATGTGTTGATGTTGATGCTCTACGTTTAGCTTTCATACTGTATGACACTGATGTACAATCTGAATACATGATGTACTGATATGCATATTGACTGCTAGATAATGTGCATGCATGTCATTTACACTACTTGTATGTATTTATTCACATTTCTCAAGTAATATATGTTTTATTTCCCCCATAACCATTCTTAAAATATATGTTTTATGGTGTCTTTTATATGTGTATGAATTCTTTAACAATGGGCGAGTCAATAATAAACAATCTCTCTCTTTCTCTCTTTCTCTCTCTGTCTTATGTTTATGCATTTCCTTCATATAAAATAGTCAATGTAAACACTAATTTACTAGTTCAGTATTATGTATAGGTTATATTCAGTGTATAACTATACACATGTTGTATTGACAGAGACAACTGGTATTGTGATAAATTAGGAATCTCCATGTTCATCGTTATTTTCTTCGTGCTTTTAACTCAACAACAGCACTAACGCCTCACTGTGAACGTTTATATTTATTGTATTTTATACCGAATATCAAAGTGGGATTTTTATTTACTTCCTATTTTTTATTTGTAGCAGCGTGCGCCTGAACATATTTGTTGTGTAATGTTCGTAGTCAATCTACTCTAGCAATCTGTAGGCACCATCCTGGTTTTGTCTCAGCTAGGATTTCTCTCCTCTGTCGGGGTCTGGGAAAGGCAGACAGATCGAGAGCTGCGTAGCCCCGACACAATTCCGTCGCTTCCTTCCCACAAGAAGTCCGTATCGCTTTGGTGATGAATGCAAGTTGCGTTAGTATGACAGTCGCCCTTTCAAACAGTTTTCTGGATGTGCAAAACAGCCACTTCAAAGTTTTCAAGCCGATCAAAAGGGCGCCCTCGACACAAGGCGATTTGACATGTCCAATACGCTAATTAAACCAATAAAGAATAAAAATATCACCTCGGCTCTTCTGACCATTTTCCACACCAGTGCCAAGCCTGGGTAGATGACACTCAAACAGCCCGACAGTGACGACATGTTTAAAGCAGACGACAAAACGTCCCATTATCTGCTTGCTCACGAACTCTCACGGCAAATCCGTTGGAGCGACTAGTCCTCTGACTAGTGTCATCTCAAGCAGCAATCAAACCATAACAGGCGCTAATTGGATCTGTTTTCGTCCTACAAGCACAAATCTGAGAACAGCTTCACAAAAAGTGCGTTTCCTGTAGGTATACCAGCCACTACGCCGTCTGCGACAACTCTGACAAAAAATCTCTCCCATAATCCAATTTGATGGGCCACATCCTTCCGGAGATAGAAGCTTTCATCGTTTGTATAACGTCATAATTTCTGTTTATTAATTGATTTCAAATAGAGACAAATATTAAGATTACTATTTTAATGGGCTTTCCTGTTATTGAAAATATGTCACCGAGTACAGAAATCAAACCGAAGTGAAAGAAACTTGCGCTGAAGTATTTCTTTACTGATCAACCACATGCAATGCTATTGAACGTTCATGATGCGAATGAACCCACGTAAACAACACTTTCCAATAACAGTTTTAATCTATTAAAGTTAAGATAACAATGCATGCAGACGGTGCTAAATAACAAACATTCGCCCACTGAAACTGCGGGACCCATTTGAAGTCTTCTAATATTTGTTTCCTGTTTTGTAACCATTCCTGAAGTTTATGATGAAAGTATTCCTTAGATATTGCTACAGTATCTTCAGAAGATAACGGCCAATCAGCACAGTGTTAACGTATCTTGGGCATTCACGTATCACTGCGTGACAAGTGGTAACATACCCCGTACCAGCAAGTCAATAGCTATAAATAATTACATTGACAACGGCAGATTCTTTGATGCTTTTGTCCGGCTGATGTTTTGATGTGAATATTTCTGTAACGTTCTAGCAAGTTTTTTGAAAACGCACTATTACGTTATTGTAGTAGATATATGCGTGTGTGGTAATTATCAATCTGTAGTTAAAATGCCTAAAGCTGGGGTTTAGGAAGAAGCTGCTTACTGTATTACCAATGAGAGCACATATCGGTAAATAACGGAATCAAACTGGGTTCTGTATAATACTGTGATTATAATACCGCATAGATTACCGTGATTGATCTAATGTGAAACGACGACCTTGGCGAAACAAATACGAATTGTTGTTGAATGAACTGAGCTGGTGTTGCATGCTGCTTCATATCAGCGTGTACGTTAAAAGTAATAATAAATGTGGCATTATGGTATCCTTACAAATAATATATCCAATTAAATTATGGTAGATGGGCATATAATGTTTTTATTAAAAGACTCAATGTTATTATTTTTACGGTGCACTTTACTATGATCACTGATCAACTTACTCAGAATATAGCTAAATACTATATATATATATATATATATATAGCTTAAAAGTTATGATTCCTTTATGTTCTATGAGCGTGTTTGAAACAGTATAATAACGACTTATCATAATTCTAGAATTGAATTAGTTATTATTAAAGTTTTACTATTCATGTTATGTGTTTGTAAAGTGATCACCATACGAATTTATGTGCATACGACTGCCTCTAGAGTCGTCTAGATACTAGACGAAGCTAAAACAAATGTGTGTTTTTCGAATATTAATGAATCTCAGTTTTATTGAGCAGTTAATTTAACGAAGAAAGGAGAGCTAAATAACGATGAATGCAGATTACAAACAAAATAAAACAAGAATGATGATCTCGAAATTCCATTCAAGCTAAATCATACAAATGTATCAACACATTTCTACTTACATACGAGAAAACATAGAATGCACATATTATGCACACACACTGTGCGTGTATGCTAACGGAAATATTTTCAATACCTATCTCATTAGGGACATTTATATTAATTTAAAACTTAAAGCGAACACCTTGAGGAAATTGCTAAAATAAAACCCATATATTAGTCATGGATGTTTTATTGCAAGAAAGGTTGTAAACACGTGCAATGTTTTCATTATTGTAAAATAATAAGCATTGTAATCTCATTAAAATCACAGCCAACGAGCGAGTATCATAGACAAACAGACAGCTATTTTATTAACGTCTCACCCTGTATATTATACACACTAAAATACAGTAGTCCTCATCTACAATATCATATACTAGTATATCTGTTTGAGAGTTAGTTTCGGATCTTATTTAAATGAGACTGTAAGCATTGCAAATGATACAGTTCAATCATAAATATTACATAACCTCAACAATAGTTGTAATAAATATAACGAAAGATTCAGATTTAAAACAAAAAATCATAAATAATATACAAACTCGAAACGATCATCCAATTTGAAAGAAAGAAACAGGAAAAAGAAAATGAAACATTGCGCTTTCCTCTATCGTTTCCTATACGTTTCCTTACTTCAACATGTTTTCTATAGTGACTCATACTTCACCGAATATTCCGAGATTAATATTATTAATACTCATCAGCATCTGAGAAGAATGCCTTCTTATGGCATCTATCTAGCGCAAGTAATATTGCCCGCGGGTTGGCAACTAGAGTCCTTCTCAAGGTTGATTACGTAGCGCACTCGCTATACCTTCAGCTTCAGTAGTCTTCAACATTCTCATAAGAAATTGATTCAAACGTAAACCATGTGATATTGAAAAGAAAGTATTTTCATTTGCTTGACGTTGATTCTCTGTAATATTATGGTTCATCTAAACTGGAGGCAAAGTTCTGTAAATTAAGTAAATGATCGTGTAAATGACACTGGCCCCTGCAGTAATCATACAGGAAGTTCCCTTAACCACTAGCTCTAGAGTGCGTCAATTTGTAAAACGTGCTTTTGATTTCGGGTAAATTGCCTCCTCGCAATTTCACCCACCTTGCTCGTTCAATACAACTGCTCTTACTGTCCTGTACTTCATAAAGTGGAATCAAAAATTACAAGGATGTTGACAATTTTGCTTCTTGGCCAAAGGTACTTAAGCTCATTATATCGTTACTGTAGGATTAGTACCACTGCCGTTAGCTGTTCAAGAGATCGTCGTCAATTACACGGACTATTGCCGGATTACTAGGCACGTGCTATGCTAAACTAATGAGCGCATAATGGCTGACGTTTGTAATCATTTGAAGCTCTAGCCCACGGCATGTGCATAGCGCGTGCCTCGTGACGTCATCCAACACGAGCTCCGAAGCATGGCTTGTTTTCGGGTGTGTTACAAAGTTGATACAGTAGTATCCCGGCTGTAGTAATACTTTATCTCTGTTGCATCGTGACAGATCGAATAAGGATTAATCTTGACATATCCCGACCATCCGAAATTAGTCCGCTTATGATAGAGATATTTAATCCTAAATGCTTTAGTTTAATTAGAGACCAGACCTCTGGTTGTCGCGGAGAAGAGCTTACTCAGAAAACCAGTCAGCGCAAACGGCTTACCTGGGCACAGTTAGGAGGAGATATATTGGACAATCAGCATCTCAGATCACAGCATTAGCTAGACTAGTTCCTATGAATAAGCATCACACCGTCTGTCAAATGAAGCATTCCCTGGTTATGTAGCACGTCGTGTCGACCTCCTGTACACATCGCAAGACGAATTAGGATAGGCCCTGACAAGTTTCGTTTAGCTAACTCCCATCAAACCTCCACGGCTTAACCCCATGGTGATACAAAACCGATATGTCAATATTGTTCTTTTACAAAGAATCCTGCAACTGAACCGATCGCACAGTTGACTTAAACACAGTTCGAGCTATCGGGTTTTTTTTTGTCATGGATTTGAATGGATATAGTTAGAATCTCAGTGTATATGTGCAGTTTATACACTTTGCTAATTATCATATTCCTTTAAAGGTTTGTCAATATAAGCAATAATAATTATAATTTAATTCAAGTATTCTATATGGTACCTGCTATTTAGATATGTTGCTGTTCATGGACTAAATGCTTTCCCAATAATTTTAAGAGGAATTATTATAGTGAAGTACAGCAGTGACACGTTATTAGTATTAGTATTAGACAACCACATGTTTTATATATTTGTTTGTGTGGTCGATCTTGTGTGTGACAAGTATATGTGATAGGTTCAGATACTAGTAGTCCTTTATTCTAGGAAATGAACTATAATGCATTTGGCCATAACAGCAATTGTCGACAAAAGGCATTACTTCGATAGGTACTTATCTGCATGTTGGAGATGGTCTATGGTTTTCAGCAATGTTTAGCTATGACCTATGTGGACCAAATTTGCCTAATAATTGGAGAATTGTCAAAATAAACAGGTGAAGAATAATGTGCCGTCCACCTGGATACGAACAATCGTAGTTAATAACATGGATATTGCCTTCGTTTCTTTAGATATCATCAATATCTCGCAGTTGGGATAAGCATTGCATTATGTGAATATAATACATCCCAGGATGCAGGATATCGTTGATATCTAAGAAATATTTTATCAAAAAATGTCAATTTTATTCGACGATATATTTGCCAAAAGCATAGTTCTTGGAACATTCCCTAAATAACAAGGTCAAACTACCAGAAAAAGAAGAAACTTTACAAATAAAACTACTCTAGCTTGTTCAACATATTCAATGTATTTATTTTTGAATGAACAATTGATACAAATATAGTGTTTCACACGTAGTTGTAAAACTGCCCGGCTTAATTTGATTAATTTCAGATATGCTGTTACTCTGTCTACCAGTGCTCTCAATAGATGGCCGATCTGAATGGTTTATAAATAACTTCAAAAAAGTAGTCCCAGTTGTATTTGCATATTATGCCTAGCCCAATGGATACCATTTGTGGATATCGTAAATATCATCTGGTTTTATTAGACTGAGATCGTCCCTCGTTGCATATTATAACTGTGCCATTACAGTACCATTGTACCATTGCCACCCATATTCTTCCCCTCCTTCGCTGATGCGTGCCGTCCTATTCATAAGATCTACAGCATAGATCGACTCGACATTTTATTTATAATGGTGTTAATATAAATGGATTTTTCTGAAAACCCCAATTGTAAGTCAAGAAAATATTTGCATTCACATTGTACATCGTCTTTCGCGATTTATCATCCACAATAAACTGTTTATAAAACACATGTCCCGTAATGCGCCTGGTCGAACAGATAACCACAGACCCTTTGGCGATGGGACGGGTGTTGCCTGCTTGAATCACACGAAGAGGTAGAACTGTATTACTTCTTGTCTTGGCGATGCTGTTCACCGATAGTAGGTGTTATCTATACACTAAATGATGTGTTTGTCATGTATTCATAAGAGTCGGAGTGGCATGCTAGTGTTAGTACTCATGATAGGACACACCTGTGACTGGCTGCGGCGTTGATGAAGCTCGGGATGAGAGATGAAGGCCGAAGATACCCACAAACCGAGTTTAATGTATTGTTGGCACAATGTAACCAATGATAATGGCATTTATATCAGGCTTTCTGTCACGTACACGTGTTGTAGGGTTACACGGTACGGTTGACAAGACGTCAAATGACTAATTGTTTCGTCCAATGAAGATTTGTATCTTTGGAATGTTTTCTGACTTTGATATATAATTGCGATATCAATGATTTATGTACTTTAGATGAAAATTCCAAAAACACGCAAGTGTGAAGAAAGAAAAGAAATATACATCACCTGAATAACATTATCCCTGTTACCCTGAACGAAGAGAAGAGCCAGTGTTGAGATAATAGGTAAATGCAGTTACGGTATGTCAGAAGTGTATAAATACCTCTTTTCAGTGCTTTCATAGTAAACATTTGGTTACAAGCTGCATTCAAATCGTACATGTGGATTCCTGAGTAATTAATCTCCCACGTAATGTGTTGATAATATTATTTTTGTTTTGTTATTATTATTATTATTATTATTATTATTATTATTATTATTATTATTAGTTGGGTTTTTTAATGTTCTTTTGTATTTTTATTCATTATTGCAATCTTCTAACTTTTGACATACTCCTGATGTAGGTATTAGGGTAATTTTGATGAAGACAAAGGTTGGGAAGTTTTCTTATTTTTCTTATTTTTTAAATGTTATTGTTGTTGTTGTTGTTGTTGTTGCTGATGGTGGTTTTGTTAGTGGTGGTGGTGGTTGTGGTAGTGGTGGTGGTGGTTTTTATTTTCATTGTTGTTGTTGTTGCTGGTGGTGGTGGTGATGGTTTTGGTAGTGGTGGTGGTGGTGATGGTGGTGGTGGTAGTGGTAGTGGTGGTGGTGGTGGTGGTGGTGGTGGTAGTGGTGGTGGTGGTGGTAGTGGTGATGATGGTGGTATTGGTGATGGTGATGTTTTTATATATATATTTGTTTTTTATGTCTTTGATTCTCTTTTTTTCCCCTTCATTTTCTTTTTATTCTCATGCAGCAAAAACTTCTCCAGATAACACATGTGCAATTGCTTTGCGCTAAAAACACAACAAAGGTCAAATTACAAATAGTGCAGAAATTCTGCGAGTGTGCGTGTATTCAGGCACGGGTATTCCGTAGCACTCACCGGAAGTTGGGGTGTGACGGTACCACGAGGGGTAGAACATCCAGATATTAGTTAGAAGTTAATTGGCCAAATTATTAAGGCCATCCCTAGTTGACTTTAACGAGCTTCTGGATCCTATCACGTGGCTATAGCCGCATGCGCATGAATGTAATTATTTCCCTTTCTTTCAATTTGTGAAATGGGTTGTATGTCTTGAATAGATCATATTGATGGACATTTTGGTGAATAACGCATTGTTTTACTGTTATTCTTGTGGTTATTAATATTGTTAATTCATGTAAATGTATTACCTGTGTAGTAATAACGCATTTTATTAAACAAATCTCACGCATGTTACATTTGTTGTAATTGCATGTAGAGGTTTTAAATCATGTTTGTTTATAGCTTTGTTATAGGTCCAAACCCTGGTAATTTTATCATTTATGTTACAAATGTAATCGAAAGCATTCCAATCTCTACATTTTATTACAACTTGTAAGAATGTCTTATAAGCGTGCGCTATTACCTGATATCTAAAATCTATTGATCTCATGTAACGTCATATATTTCTAATGTGTTAATGAATTTGTTTATGTCACTTTAAATTCAAACAAACAAAAATGCAATGTATACTTTGACTGAAGACGCTATACTTTTAATACCCTGGTCAGTTATGCAGGTTCACACTGTTCAGTGTATTTATATCATTAAAATGTTGCCCTTGAAGTTTACTGAAACTACATGTACTACAATTGTCAGAAAGAAATGTATGAACTTACTTAATTAAGCTTTTCGAAATGCTAACCCACGAAAACTTAACATTCAGGTTACTACTTATTATGCTGTATACCCTAGAATGTATGCTGTTCCCATTAAAGCAATGTCTCACTCTATACAAGATGCATGCATACCTACTCAGGTGAGAGTGCGCGATACGATCTCACCATTGTAACAAACACCATAAGTGGATAGCATTCTTTTCTAGAGTGCGCCAAGTGACAGAAGAAAAATATCTCGGGGCTAAGTCGGCGCCTGCTGTTTAAGCGATCGCCGGTAAATTTATACATATCTTAATCGAAATCAGAGGCAAAGACATCCGAAAACAAAACAAAACACAGAGAACTGTGCTAACCAGACAAACGGATGAGGTTTTCGGTCCATCTGGTGCCCGCTATCCTCCTCAACTTGGACCAGTTTTCGACGGGGCCCGTCAACTCATTTCTGCTCCTTCAGGTGACAAGTAAGGGCTATAGGAAAAGCCGGGGGTTCTCCCAGGACCTGAAAACAGACTGACGGTAATTAACCTACCCGGAAAGACTATAGAAACCCTGTTCGCCTGTGTCCAAGCCACTCCAGGAGTGATGTCTCAAGAGCTCGTCAAAGCAAACGGAACTGTCCTTGCAGTAAAGTCGTAAACCTGTTCTCATGAGTTTTGTCTTGCCAGCTCCATTCTTCTCTACAACTGTTTGTCAACCCCTAGGTCAACAACAATTTCGATACTATATTTCAAATCTTCTATCTATGAGCATGCTTCTGAAGCATGCCTTTAAATGTTCACATTATTATTATTATTAAGAACTGCATAATTGCCTAGGTTCTATATATCGTAGACATTAGTTCCATCGTTAATGAATAATATCGTAGAGTGAATTAACTAGCTATAGCTGGATAATACCGTACATGTGTATGCATCTATAATTATAATGTGTTAGTGTTGGATGTATATATTAATAGCAAAATATTACTTTCATTTAGTTGATAGAAACTCTTCTCTCCAATCATATCAAATCCAATTTCGAAACTATATTTTAAATCTTATATCTAAGAACATCAGACTAGTCTAGCTTCTTTATTGGTAGACATTATAGAGTGAATAAATTAGATGTATATAATACGAATATATCTATAATTCCAATGCTTTGGTGTTGAATATACTAATAAGATATTGTTACATTTAGTTGCTAATTAATAACTAACAATTGAGAAATATTGTGTTAAATAAGTATATCGAAAACAAACTGCTATAAAACAATGTGTATGGTATGGATTTCATACTCAAGGTGCAACAAACATGCTCCGTTGTGCAAGGTGTTAAGCTATAACCCTTGCCAAACGAGTCAGGCCTCACAATCCATACAGTTGGATACAGCTTGTCCGTATCATCATCACATCATTGCAGATTTATCCAGTTTTTCTCAAGCAACTGCGCCGTAAGTCTTGTGTCGTCTGCTCGGGCGGCCATTATCATATTGTTCCGCATCATCGGCCAATGAGAACGCAGCTCGCGCTGATAGGCCTTCAACGGCTGGCTGCTGCCGCGAATATGAATATCAATTAGAAGGGGAGGCGCATAGCCGTCAAATGTGGGAAACTGACGAAGCAAATTATTTAACGCTTTCATGAAGTTTATAAGCAGTGTACTAACATTGGGAAAACGTTAGAAGCGGTAAGCGATCGTATGAGTGCCGGATAGTCCACAGGCATGTGCAACACCAACCCGAGTACGTTGGTTCCTTACGGACTGAAGATTCCGACACCGACTCCGTATTTTCCTTTCACCCCGGCCACCCATCTTCCTGGCCTGGACTTCCAGAGATCTCAACTGTGCGACTACAGTGCAAGACTTCAATATGGAATCCGCGGCTACCCATCTCCTCTTGGATTTTCCACGTACCCTGGCCATCTCGCTGACCCGTACACGCAGGCCTACCTTTACAAGCATGATCTCAGGGCCAGGTACATCCAGGAAGAACCCAAGCCAAGTCATAGCTACATCGGACTAATTGCTATGGCAATTCTCAGTTCCAAGGACACTAAGCTTGTGCTTAGTGAAATTTACCAGTGGATACTAGACAATTATGCGTATTTTCGGACGAGAGGTCCAGGGTGGAGGAACAGTATACGCCACAACCTCTCTCTCAATGACTGTTTTATTAAGTCTGGACGCAGTGCTAACGGGAAGGGGCATTACTGGGCTGTACACCCTGCTAATGTGGACGACTTCAAGAGAGGCGACTTCCGACGACGTCGTGCGCAGAGGAAGGTGAGGAAGCACATGGGTCTTGCCGTCCCCGATGACGAAGACAGCCCCAGTCCGTCCCCCACCCCAATGGCCACCTGGGACGAGAAAGATGGCGAGGCCGGTAAATCCCCGTCCCATGATATAAAGGAGGATAGTTTTGAGACAGATGAGACCGTGGAGAGACGTCAAGATCCACCCGTCCCTATTATTGCTGTTCAACCTAAGAAACGACTATTTGACGTAGAAAGTCTACTAGCCCCTGATATCAGACCAATACCAATTCGACCAGTATTACCTATATCCATGCACCTCCCTAAAGAGGACAGTGACACGCATATAGACATTGTATCTGACGGGGAAACTCTTGACATCTGCAACACTGACAGCGAAGACCAAGGGATGGGAGAGGGTTGTGAGGGTGGGACGCGCCGGGAAACGTCCTCGGCCCCGGCAACCTCAACGAGTCCACCGCCGTCACCCTGTCGCAGTGCGGACGGGTCGAACCAGACTCCAAGTCCGGACACTGTAGCGAAAAGACCGAATGGTCCTTCCTGGCAAATGTCGTCACTGGGGAGGTCGAGACAAAGCGCATTCCATTCCACCGCAGCCGGGTGGGACGCGTACACGACGTATATCTACCCCATGTTCGGCTCTACGTATCCAGTATGTCTGCCGGGCGGTCCGACACTATCTGCAGAGGCTGCCAGCAGGTTTAGGGAAGCCATGTACGGACCGGTATCTTCGCCCACCACCAAACCCCCTGAGGTGGACAGAAGATAGATGTCGGCATTATGCTGTGATGAAAACGAACTGTCAGGACACTTAGGTGTCCTTCATAGCACCGGCTCGGATTTCAAACTCGAGGTGTGGTCCGGGAGATTGTGTCACTACTCAGGCCTACATGAGAAACAGAGAGAAACAGAGACCACGACACAAACAAACACACATGACTCGCTGGGCCCTTATTTAATTACAATTTTAACTTTCGTGGGAAAATTATACAAACAGGACATTATCTGTCTCCCGAGAAATATTTCCCAGGAAAAGCGAAGATATAAATCTGTTAAATAATATCCCACATGCTACTGACATATTTATATAACTGTTCGGAAAGCACAGTGCTAATATTCCAAAGTATATTAATCAAAACAATAATTTCTACTGCCAGTTCCTGAAAGACAGACGCCAAAGCATTCCTTCAACGAGGACACCTCAATATTTAAGCCAAAGACGACGTGGTACTAAGGTAACAGTCTATACGTATGTACATATATAGACCAACAATTCTATGTTGTGTGGACATATAGACACATGTGTGCGTGGTAGACCATGTGAAAACCGCTTTGTCTAGGATATTCGTCGAAGGTAGGGTCTCATTTCTGTATAATTCTAGAAAGCAGAAATTAGTGTGTACAAATATCCACGATATTTTATTTCTGAGAATGGGTGTTTTATTCCTAAGAGCAATGAATAAATTATAAAGTCAATTCATGCTTTTATGTCATTTATATCATTGGTTATTATTTGTAAATGTTGTTCGTAATTATCATGACTACTACACGCCCATATGCACGCATCTTATTTACACGAATCGCATCCATATTCGTGTCCTTGTTGTCCTGTTTTAGTAGTTTACTAACTCATAACTGCGTTTGCATTTTACGATTAAAAATAGGAAGAATGTTAATAAATATTTCTGATTGACATGAATATATTTTATTAAAAATAAATATGCAAAGCGCTATAATAATCTTTGTAAATTATTAGGATATTTTGAACTGATGCAATTTAGCTGTGCCATATTTTACTAGGACCAAGTGAAACAAACACTGACTACCAAATGTGTTTAATTTTAATATTTTTGAGATAGTGTATCATTGCTTAAATACGTGTATATTATATGAAATACAATATATATGATAATATACATGAATGTCCATATGCATTAACCATTATCCCAATATGATATTCGTATTGGTGTTGTTAGATTTAACATTCAAAATATTATAGAGCTAAGTATTTATTTTTACATTTATCAAATACCAGTATTAATAGTTCTAAAACGATTTTGTTAATTCAAACATTTCTAGCAAACTTATATTCCAATGTACAACAAATGCATATAGAAAGAGGAAAATTAATATCACTACGTTAATGCTAACACAAATTGCACGAATGTTTTCAAATTATGTTATATACTTGCAATCATTCAATGCATTTGTCTACATCACATGAACATTTGAAGCATTCAGTTATACGTGTCTGTAAATCTAAATGAGCAAGATGACCTAAATCAGAGTTGTCGAATAGATAGACGGGGCTGTTTTTCGCAGTGACAAACCTGTCTTGGCAGATTACTGGACAACTTTTGAAATGTCTCATAAAATGAGAAATTAATTGTGGCACTTGCAACAGTAATACCGCGGGGAATGTTTTCTTGTAGGAATCAATTTTATTTAATCGTACAATAGAAATTAAATAGTGCTTACTTCTCCGTTACATTCTAGATTAATCTGTCGACTTAATTTTTTATTTAAATTGAATGCAGTAAAAAGAAAATAGCGTTTATAACGCGTTTGCTAAATTGCTAAACTTACAGAATAATATTTCTACAAATTTAGACCTGGCTTAATATTACTGATTGACTGTTTGGGTCTCAGTCCCTCATTATATTTCTATTAAAACTAACAAATATCTTTAAACGGTTAAACAAATTCACTTTTTCTGTTTTGTACACTGAAAATATAAATAATTAGCTACGAATAAAGTATTAATACATTGCTAACCTTTATTATTTCACTAAAATAAAAATGTTATAATAGTATTTGCTTCTGATATTCTAGATATAATACTAAAACATCAAATGTGCTATTTATTGTATTTGTTTTAATAAAATTTCTCACGTGAGCCAAGTTCTGACATTTGTTTTATACAAGTGTATTGCTATTATAAATAAAATAAAATTAAACTGTTTTATTTGATAAATTATTTGGATTATTAAGAATTGTATTAATAATATATTATTGTTAAACATAGTGTCATTTCCCCCTGTATTTATTAATAATATATTCTCATAATTAATTTCAAGAAACTGAACCATTCACAATTATTTCTATGTTATTAATATTTAATAATTAATTTAAAACATGTAATATATTACACTATATATCAATCATTGCAGTAGCGATATAAGTTTTTATGCAAGACATACGAAGATATTCATGATTTCTTTTCTAATTCCAAGTCATATATCTTTCATTATGGTTAAATAGGATGCCTCACTATTACATCCAAATTTTACTTGCTTCTCTGTGGTCGTTTCTTATAAATGCACTATGTGCGTGTATAATATAAAGTGTAAAATAAATATGTCTTAAGCGACTAAGCACCTCTGTTTGGCGGTGAATATTTCATGGGTAGGTTAACGACAAAGGTTTTGATTGGCAGGTGCCAGCAAACAAGAGCTCTTCAGATGTGTTGAGGTTCGGGTAATGTTCATCGTCTGTGGGAGACTGTGTTCTACAACAATGAATAGGATGTGTATGTGTGTGCTCTTGCATTGTGAGCGTATTACAGTAATAGATTATACATGTTTGAAAACTAAGCTTTGGCCTCAAATTGTCTCACGATTACAGAGTGGATCCACGTATGCGGTGATCGTTCATTCAGAAAACACCACCTTTGTTATAATTACATACAACTTCGCATTACCATTTGAAATGTTAATAATTCATGTACACAGTTCCTATGATAGTTTAAATGTATGCCAGTTAATAATGAATGTGTATGTATCCGTTAATTATGTAGGTGTAAGTTTAAGTACAATGTTAACAGTCTATTGTTGTTGTATATTACTATGGATGAGTAGCTATCGATACAAATAAATGCATGTAAGCATTATTGTTTTGCAAATAATACTAAAGATTGGAAACGTTTGCTTTTATAGATTGGAAACGTTTGCTTCTGTATGTGAAAAAAGTCAATCTGTTTTTTAAATGCATATCAAATTTGAGTAATGGTTCATACAAATATAACTTCACATTTTACTATAAATTAGTTGATTATAAATACGAAAACTAAATATTGGCAGTATTTATGAAAGAGACTACATTGAACTCAATTTCAATTCAACTTTATTCACATTTAACCACTCAGTTAGCTAATCATCTGTTCATGACAAATATATATGATACCCAAAATGTAAAAGACAATACACAGTACCGTAATACGTGCATACTGCATACTAATTTAGTACTTCAAGGAATTGTATTAATATAATCAAATGTTCACTACAGTAAATTCACGATAAGTTATTATATTATTCCATATTCCTGATACTAGAGTTAAAGGCAGACATTAAAACAATAAATGTAAATATATTATATTACAAATTGTGCAGCAAAATATCCATAGAAGAAAACTAATGTTACTTTATTCTTAAAGTATAACTTACAGCTGTATGTTATTGTTAATGGTAGATCACATCATGAAGTGGTAACCCAGAAAAATTATAGCTTTAAAATTCTAAAAATGCCCCTAATTTGAGTCACTAATATTGAAATGCTTCTTTAAATTGTCTAAACATCTGCAAAATACGAAGAAGAAAGTAATTCCCTCTTAATTAGTTTATGTAAATTGGTCCGAAATGAGAGCTGTTAAGTGCATTGCCTGTCAAATTGAGTTATCCTAAACTTTATTCCATGTTTCTTTTCTAGGGTCAACATTTACCTCGCTAACGTGTGTTTTCGATTTTTGGTCGATGCAAACATCAGCCATGATAACGATAATTTTCAAATCAGCGTATCGTCTCTTTTTTCGATTTCCTCAATGTACAGAGCGCTCAGATCGATTGACTCGGCTGGTATGAAAGGAAACCCGCCTGGCCAATAGCCATCCTTCAGTTTATCGAGTGGAAAGCCTAGGCTTAGAGGCCTGACTGACTATGACTGGTGCGCGTCCCATGTATTAATGCACCCCCACTGTACGGGTGTAATACTTCGTCCATCATCAATACAATTATTTGTTTATAATAATTTACAATTTTGGCATATCTAGATTATTATTAACTTTTAGTTGATATTCACCTTTGCTTCTCTTTCTAATATTAAATAGTTTTTCATTTAATAATCAGAATATTCTAAATAGAAATTGCACAAAGTTATTCTGCTTACTATTTGTTTTCAATAATTGAGCAGTTTTTCTTTATGTTTTCCTTCATGTTTGACATAATCAACTGTTCTGTTTGGATATGCGGAGGACATGTTATACTAATAGTATCACTAATATTCATAGACCCAAGAACCTACCCAGTAAACACAATTTAGTATTTATTAATTTGATTGTGAATAATAGTAAAAATAATAACAACAACAACAATAATAGCAATAATAATAATAAAGTGATAGGAATGTGAAGAATAATAAAATAGTAATATAATAATGATAAGATGTCCGTTTATAATGCTTCGAATCCATGTTGGAAAGCATACTTAATTTAATTTCGAACAATACTGTTACAATTCCTGATTTCCGCTGTAATATACGATATTTTTAGTATAGTAGTATATTGACCAATTAGCATGTGAACATATAGCGCGGGCATACAAAAAATGGTATTTCATGTCATATCTGGTTCTGACGATATTATAACAATTATGTTCGTGTGTATATTATTGACTTTAAACTCGACGAAAATAATTGAGTCAATGCTAATCAATTGAAGAATATCATTGATTTTCATACCTTGGTGCTGCATGAAGTGTACAGACAATAATTAATGTTATATTCATAACAATATAAATCTACTTTTCTATCATTATTAGCAATTAGGTTAAAATTATGTTCGTAACAATATAAACATACTTTATCTATCATTATTACTGTTGTTATAAATAGTAGTATGTCATGTGTTATAGCACCGTCAACGTACATTTATTTCATCGATGTCTTGCAATTTAGGTTTCAATTATGAGAGTATTAAATTACAAGATACCTGTACCACTAATTTCTAGCTTGCATCCTTTACCATTCCTGTTTCTTACCCTGAATGCTGCGTCAACATACCAATCAAATCACACATAATCTAATATTAGTATAAATTACGATGTTATATTGTAATAAGATTACTCACCTATATTAGCTTTCTCTATACATTAGTGTCATTATTAATAAATGATGCATAAGGACTTGACACTGCATTTAATTACAGTAATGACCGTTATGAAGAAAATAGCTATGAAGAAAATACATAAACCAATAACGAAATTACACATATAATGTCATATTTACTGAATATGATTTATTAGAGTATATTATATGTTTTGTTCTTTACATTATCTGGAATACGGAAATAATGGGGGTAAATATATTTTTTATACATTTACTTACATCGTTTTAACATTTTTCAAAGCAAAACATTTATATCGTGCTATGTATGATTGACAACCTGCAAATATAATTTAGAAAATATTAAATGCTTGAAACCTGGCAGCTAGCAGTAAATTATAGCAAAAATAGAAATAATGCAAACATTGTTGCATTTAAACCATTGAATATAGTCCTCGTGGAGACAAGTTGATAATTGTTCGAAATTGCATTATATTGCAATTACCATAACAATCCTATATTTATTCAAATGTGCAGTAAATATTTATCCATATTAATCATTCCTATCTGAGATCAACAAAAAAAACATCGTGCGTTTCTTATTTCTTGTAAATTGGTATTTAGAGTCGCTTCCAAAATTCTTTCACGGCTCGTCAGTTTATGGCAGAAGGAAGCCCGCACCATCTGTAACGCCGAATGTTTCAGCAAACCTACAAGCACCGGTTGGTACTGACAGACCAAGGATGATATCTGCTTTGCCACTCCACAGACAGCGCATCAATATCGCATCAGAGGGTATAATATTAAGAAAAAGAATATATTTAGTCAAGTACTCTACTGAAGGAACATTTATATTTGAAGAATTCACAATATTTGATAAATTAAAACTCTGGTCAGGGAAATTATTTTCTATTCCACTACTGTATTCTTCAGAATGTATATGGATGATAGTTTAAAATTACTATGATTATTATATGATATATCAGATTGATTTGTATGTTTCAATTAACATTCGTTTGCAATATAGTACTAATATTACGTTGGGTGGATTTTACTTCTACAACACTGTTTTGTGCTGACCTGATGAATCACTAGCGTATCATAGCAGCGTATTCACACAAGCTATCTTTGTTCTGTAATTAGGATAACTGGATTAAGGGGAACCGAACATAAATCACACCAGCAAGAACCAAGGTGAAGCTTAGAAAAAAAATCGGGCTTCTCTGAAAAGCGAATGTACAAGTAGGTTTGCTATGTTTATGGTGTTATTGTGTCTATTTAAGAGCGATCCCTAGGGCAAATGTGTCACTCCACATTTAAATTAGCTATTGCAATTTGAAATGGCGAGAAAAACAATTAGTGAAGTAGGTACGCAATATTAGATTAGATACTGAAGACGCTCGCTCTTGAGATCGCTAACTAGCCTCATGCTTCTGAGACTTCAGCAATGCGACCATGCAGTTGAAAGCCAACACAATGGATGAGTTGTTTGTAAATGAAGCTCAAGTTGTTTCTTCAACTCACGCATGTGCCATCTCATGCAAAATGGTACTTATGGACATAAACAATAGGAAGTGCTATAGCTCGAGAGAGAGAGAAAATACGAAAAACTTAAAACTACTTAAAACATGCAACAACTTTTCCCCATTGCCCTCCCATGGTGTGACTTGACTCTCGAGGTAGCGGGTTCTTTATCAACTGACACCTGATTGTTTGTACAAGCACTGTATGGAGATAAGGCCAGGGAAGTTTCAGACGACTGAAAACAGGTCGATATTGATTATGATATTTCTTTTTGTCAAGTTTATTTCTTATAGCTGGAGTAGCGTTTATCAAGGACCAAGATGGCGAAGACACGCAGTGTGCGAATCGGTCATCGATCACTTAGCAGAAGAATGCAGAACTGCGAATTGGACGCCATATTTGTTACCCGTTGCGTAGGAACCATTGCTTCTCATATTCATAGAATCGGTTTGCCAATACACCAAACACCATTATCGTTATACACTCATAACATAGGTGTATTGTTGGCGTTCGCTGTCGCACGTAGTAAACAATAAGACATTGTAATTTGTTTGTTGGAAAACCTTTGGCACTTAAGTCGTATATTTTTAATTCCGGATTTTACATTTCTCCTTGTAAATGTTACATGGTATCAATATGTCACATATAATTTTACAATATGTATAGTTTAATTTTCTGAAATAAAAAAATATTGACATTAAAATTAATAAAGCATTTATCCATTTAAAAGAAATACTGTTTACGCCAGGTTTTGTAGATTCGCTGTCAATATAGTGCATTGATGAATACTGGTAATCATGACAGCGGTATAGAGAATGACATGGAGGGTGATTTCCATAATTGACATCGTAAATACCTCATTGAAAGGACGCGATTGTGGAATACTTTATGGATCGTATTCCTATGTTTACTTCTTGTAGAGGCTTTCTTAGCCAAATATAGATATTTACTTTTAATTGTTTTCAAGAAATGTCAGGGCATATTGACACATCATAGATCAATGTGTCCGCCATTTATGTCATAAAAAACGTTCTTACTTGCATGGTATATACAAATATTCAAATGCAACAATTTTCTTTTCCATTTCTATTTTACAAGATACTGTACATATTTGTGTCCTTGTTTGTATTTCTGTCTTTCTTTCTTTCATTATTTCTTTCCATGGACATAGATTTTTGTTATCTAGCTTTCATTACTTTCAATCCATAATTATGTTTCAACCTACTTATTGTCTAGATCTCTGGCCGTATTTCCATATTGGATAAGGTTTTGAAGTTGATTTAAGTCGCCTAAAAAGATCTTATTTACATGATAAATTATAGAGAAAAGAAACTAAAGTGTGTCCCCTAAGACGTCTATTGAATACTGCATGACATAAGTTAATTTAAAAAAACTGTAATCCTAATACTAAACATTCTCCCGCGAGTATATTAGCCCGATACCTTTTCCATTGCAGGTCCAAGAATCGGAAAGGCATTAAACGGCTAGTATCCCTGTCAAATAAACAGGCTACGTTAAAAATAATATAGCAACATCAAAAACTATATAGATATGATCAGGACTATATAGATATCATCAGGATGTATTTATACAAGTAATACAGTTGGATGAGCTCACAATGAGAGACAAATGTATATGACGTATAGAAGAAGAAGAAGAGTTTATTAAAGTGTCACGTGCATATAAAATAGATTGCATGTTCAAGCAATAAATTAAAATACCCAGCCATATTGACACTGTTATAATAGTATATATACACAAACACACACACACACACACACACACACACACACACA
>JAUTBV010018127.1:0-22034 GCA_032361325.1 Lepetodrilus fucensis | reverse complement strand
CTCGGAACTGTGAACATTAATTTCACTCGGGACATATTTTCCGTAATCAATCGTATCGAGTGGGTTATTCTCTAATTAATACTTAAAGACCTTGTTTCATGAGGAGTGGAAGCGAATGTTAGACTTTCTTACGCCTCTTTCATACTGGCTATTTAAAGGTGCTATTATTATTATTATTATTATTATTATTATTATACATACATACATGTGTTCGTATATTTCTTTTAAGCCAGACGCAAGGAATGGCTAGACTACGTACCGCATTAACCTCTGTGATGAATCTATGACGTTTCTGTCAACTTCTAATCTCTTTATGAGTAAGTTAGTGTTGATCGTTATATTCCTTCACGGATCAGAATCTTATTTAACGTTATATCGCTCTTTGAATCAAGGGACATTTCACGTATCATTTATTCAAAAATATCATGGTAAATTGTGCGAGATAGCACGTGCTGATAAGATGAAATTCCGATTCCGTTCCGGAAAATTTCTCGACCTGAAAACACACAAATTGTTTCAAGTTTTCCGAAAATGAAACGGCCACTCTTTAATAACAAGAAATGTTTACGGAGTTAGGAACCTTTTGACCAGTGCACGCGTTTAGGAGGAATGCTTCCAATGAACATTCTCGGGTGCGTTTGGTCGCTCGCTCATGCGTTTCTAACCCCATAATCTTACACAATGTCGCGGGTCTGCTCTATGGCACGAGGGCCGTTCCGTTCCCTCTTATTCGCTCGCTACGTGTTCGCAGTTACGTAATTCCTAGGGCATGACGAAAACTTCCGTCCGCCCGATTGCCGCCGCTTTCCACAGACGCGGAGTCGCGGGACCATTCTAATTCAGAAGCTGCACTCGGTTTCCGAAAATTGATTTTGACAGAAATAGATAATAGCATCATCTAATGTCATATGTTGTTGTTCTCGCCTCGCGGTGCTATCAATAATCGTTCTTATTACAGGGTCCCAGTACCGAGTGATGTTCAATACGGAAAGAAAACCTAGACTCACATACTCGGGAGTTAAATGTACAGCGATCAATACATTAATATCTGCCTCATTTGTCATCTCCTAACGGCACCATCGAAGTAGTTATCAACGCGATCGTTGGAACGGGTTAATTAGCAATCCAACACGCAGATTGAAATTTAGTAGCTGCGTCGTTAAGTCGAATTGCTTATTATTTCTGGTATTATCAGAGCGGGATGATAAATCAACTAATTACCATTTCACCGGGTTCGTATATATACATCAATTTGAATGTTAAGAGTAGCCAGTTGAGAAGCCGGTGGATATGCATTTTTTTTCACCAGATAATGTAACACTATGTGGCTGGAGATAACCTCTGATACGATAAGGAAATCTTTTATTGGCCACAACTGACAAACTAGCCTTCCCGCCGACCGGCGTTATCTCTGGATACACAGAGGAGAATATAAAATATATGATTCAATTATCGTCAAATCAAGAAGCGACTATTTTCCCACCGCGTATTCAACTTTGGCGCAAAATCAACGTGGATGAAAATGCGTTTCTAAGGAAAATCACCAGGCTATATCTGATCGCAGCCGATAAGACCGTTTTCGATTTACGGATTAGTTACGCGTTCACCGATCCCTACCCATCAATCATTTCCACCCGCGTTCTCATTGGTCGACGTTGTCAATGGTCGCTGTCGTACGGATCAGTGAATCCTCCCCCGAAGACGTCAGTGGGCGTGGCTTTCTTAATCATAACGTTCACGTTGGGCTTGCACACACTGTTTTTTCTTGCAATCTAATGATAACACACGATTTAGAGGCGGTACCACAAGACAAGAGTGAACATGGCGGCGACGGTCATTGGGGTAAGTTGTCCTAAGGTTCTGAAGAGACGCTAGTGCTTTAGTCTTCTTCCCCACTGCGACCAAGCAGTCAGTTTTATTCGTTACATCGACGTGCACCGTGGCTAAGCCGTTATTATGAAAATCAAAGTGACTGCAAGAGGCGGGACAGCAGCACACTAAGTACGGAACAGAGTGGACATAATCATAGAGGAGGTTGAAGAGCTGTTGTGAGGGGGAAGAATTGCATGAATGTCTGTACTTGAGGAGGTGACACTCCACACGGAATATATCATACAGGACGTGTGCTCATGACATCAATGTTACAGTACTCAGTAAGTATACAGGCGCCGACTCTCACATTTTACGATACCTGGAGTAAACGAATCTCACACGTTACGATACTCCGAGAGTATGCTGCCAGCGAGTATGACACTTCTTTATGCTAGACACACGCCCAGGTGATGACACAATCTATGTCAGGTGTAATCTCCCAACACGAATGTCTTCTCCAAATTTTCTAGGTATACTCTTGTCACAGGTGCGAATGCCAGGTACATGTTCTTTTATACCTACTGGTTAGGTTCGTAAAGCATTATGTTCGTAAAGCAATCATGTTCACAAAAAGCATGTCCGCTACTTATTGAAAGTATCATTCATAACTGGGATATGCTATATGGGATACCTGTTCTGTATATCGTATGACAACTACATCTTCGTATATAATGCATAGCTTCCTTGTTGAACTCCATATACTTCGTGGACAAGATCACTGACAATACCAACAAACAACGTTCATTCGTGTATTTATCCGCAGGATGTCTCAACACACGACGTCTACGCATGCAATTTTCTCCATTGGCAGCTCGTATACCGAAACTATTTTATAGTATGGTTCACCTCTTGTAACATGGTTTCTTTGCAAGCAAAATTAGCTGAAAACTAAATATATATTGTTCGTAGAAACTGCTACTGTCATCATTCCCGAAGAGAAGGCAAACCAGGAAATATGAATACCATATATCCATGATATCACTGCGATATCAGAGGAGCGAACTGGAATAATGGTATAGTGGGAAATATCAACCGACGCATTATTTGTTAAGACATTAAATGCTGATAGATATTTGCATTTAGTAGTAGGTAGGTACTTTGTGCATTTCTCAAGGGGATAAAATAAAACATATATAAAACCTAACAAAATATAACAAATATTTATCTAGCCATCATTCGAATTTCACAAGCTTACGTTCAAGGATCTGTTTATTAAATCTCCAGCATTGAAATCATCAATGTCACTGAGATATTTGTATAGGAGAAATGATACAATCAGCAGGATATCAAATATTGCGGATTCACAGAAACATACTGGATATTAATAAAAACATTTGGCTCTAACTAAACTTCTACGACAAAATATCGCTTAAAATAAATTCCGAATAAACATAGATTTATTTGATGAATGCAATATTCCACAGTTAATACCACAATTATTACTGTGACATTACAACTGAGACACCAGGTAGGTGTAGTGTTTACTTATTATGCTAGCATTAGAACGCGGAAGAAGCAACTGAATAGTGTCTGGAATATTATCAGAGATGATCGGCTGATGTCTGCAATAGACGCAAATAGATGGTCTAGAATACTAGTATCGCACAAGAGAGCCAAAACAAAAGACCAATTCCTATAAACTGAAAATGGCCACTCAAATATGTGTCATGCCATCAAATTCGTTTATGACCAAAATCAATCCCCACATGAAGCAATGCTCTCTCTCTATATATATAGGACCTATTGTGCATGATCTATTGTGCATGATCTATTGTTCATGATATGGCACTGTGACTTGTTACATATATATTTGAAATATGATGAAATAGACATCAATGGTTTACGTGGACTCGGCTGGAACTGTAAACGCACTGCGTGTTGCATGGTAACCAGAGCACATGTACACGAAGAGTGACATCTTGCTAGCTACCGTGTATATTTCACTGTCGTCATCCATGTATCTTTCATGGCGCGATTATTTGCGAATATCAAGTCATATTGTTTTTTGTCTATCATCACGAAATATAGACGAGGATAGGTATTGTTTTGGTTTTGGTGGGACATTGTGACATGATATTATTTTTCTGGATTGAAATATTAAAAAAGAATATCAGTTCATTCTGATAGTATACTTTATAGTAGTTCACTGTTATTAGACAATCGAAATATGAACAATGTACAACATGACGTCGTATATTCGTTTACAAATATTAATAATCAAAATGCGCAGGTAGCCAAACTTATCGTGTGTTGAAATAATTGCGTATTAATATATTAATTAATTAGTATGCCATATCATATTTTAGAGGCGAACTGGGTCTTGTAATGTATACACATATTTTAATTTTAATATTGATACCCGTTTCCATGAATTGTTTTCCCATTCTAGATATTATATTTTAATATTATTAAGTATCTAGATGTGTCATCCTATCACTCTATGAAAGTGGAATCACTAGCTTGACATTGCCGTGGGTTTTCAATTTTGATCAAGTCTATTCATTTTTAAATTGAAGCAGAAATAATTCTATTCAATCTGCATTGAGAACTAACTCGCTATTGACCCATAAAAGGAATAATTACACATCTAGATAAATGTTCCGAACCTGGATATCCTCAGTGGTACATAGACATTTGTAAAGAAAGTATACTCAATAGCGTAGAATGACACCAACATAACTAGCAAGCAGGTAGCGGAACACTGCATTTAAATAACACGAGATATATAGAAGAGTTAACTTAGTATTGACAGAACCTTCAGACCCGAAAGGTAAAAATCTTAATCAGTTCCCCGGATGAATCCAAGATAATGTTTGGAAGCAGTTCCGATGAGGACAAGCAAGTAAGTCAATTTTCGTCTCCGTATATTATTGTCGCTTCCTGTAAAATCGTATGTTGTCGTTGGAATTATTTTGATGCTAATATATCCAGCAGATGTGGTTGTGATAGATGATGTAGCCAGTACTGTATTGAATACCCCGGGTATGTAAGTACGTAGACGGGTATTAGGTGCATCGTCGTAAATAGTGAATACAATACAATATCATATAATGAGTACTGTACACCGTGCAGTGCATGGTATCTGAGTTGTATGAAAGACGTGTATACATAGATTAAGCCTAAAGCCAGTTTACCATCTCACCGCTGTGTACACGCACGATGCATGAAGTATATCATAATATCATATCATCTAATATTGATAGAGTCAATAAACAAAGCCAGAAGCGTTGAAAATGTCAACGCAATTTAAGATTACTGTCACAGATTTGTCACAATCTATAACATCATCTGTCATATTTCCATAAAGCTTTTGAGATGCTTTCTACTGATAATGTGATGTGCATAGATACAACTATGATCTAGAGATCAAGAAAAGCAATAATTCTATCTGACATGTTCATCAGTATCTGTATTGAACCGATTTATTGTATACTGTACGGAGTGTATTATTTTTCTAGGAACAAAATGTGTAACGAAAATTCAAATACTTCATGATTTAATTAAAAATAAAATAGTATAAATGTTACATATTTTAAATAAATATATATTTTGAGTATGCTTGTTGATAAATAACAATACGACAGCCACTATTTGTATGGAGAGAAAAACACGAGAATACAATAAAATATATACATGAATGGATTGTATGCGCTTGTAAAAATACCTTGAAGTATTTATAAAAAAGATAAAAGCATGAGACTTAGAACAATCGTATTACCGATAAACGAAAAAAATACTTAGTTAATCATATTGCCCATATTTATTCTGCGGACAGAACACAAACATTCTGCTAAGGTTGTCTGTTATGGATCCTAGATGAAAGACATTTACCATGGCATGGTCTAGAAACAAATCATAAAAAAAACATAGAATTCAATATCCTGATAAAATTATGTTACTGTCTGGAGGAGTACGACACGTAAAAGTAAAAACATTAAAAATATGTTATCTTTATTTTTAAACACTATCGAATTCTATCACCATGAAACAGTTCCTGGAATAGTTGAACACATTCATGTTTCAAACATTCATCATTGTTATTATACATATTAAATGCACACATGTATACACGAACATTTATCTTGCTATATCGGTATCCACATATAATTCCCCCGAAATCAAGCAAAATATATTACAACTTCACAAATCGCCCTGATTACCAATTAATTAGTATTTACAAAATTAGTGAGCAATAAATGTAATGTTATCGTTTATGTGCTTTGATATATAATATAGCTAATCAGTACATCAAGTGATCATACATTACTTAAAATTATTTTATCTAGTCATGCTGGTTTATTTGTTAATACAACTACAATGCGACGACGATCAGATTATTTATTTAGGTACGATGTGTATACACTAATGTAAAATTCATACGAATCTTAAATAAGTTTTTCTAAATAAGCACTCTTGATATTAATTACATACAGCTAGTGTATGACAATATATAGTAGATGGTTGTTTTTTCCATACAATTTAACGATAATTAAAATCTTAGAAAGTTTACCTAATGAAAACTGATATGATTTTTATTTTACAAGTATACACACAAGATTACAAGTATAGTAATTTAATTTGAATAAATATAAACTGATTTAGCTTGGCCATATAAAGCAAATGTCTTACAAACAATGAGAAGAGGGAACAAGACAAAACACAACAGGACTGTTACAGTGTTTTTGAAATGGATATTAAGAAAAATCACACTGAAATTGAATTATATTAGTTGTAAGAATGAAGTTCAAGTAAATGCTATCACTATAAAATGTTGAGAAAACCTGGTATTTTATAAGTTTTCTTCTTTTATGACCACTTTTACACTTTGAATTTTAGTATTGACATTAATCGTTGTGCAAATTAATCTACTGTGTCGCCGAGACACAGAGGTATCGATTAGTCGCATACGTTCCGATCTCGCCACTGTGTCTGGTATCTGTTAATAGCAGGAATTGATTAAACAACACTTCGTAGATCTGAAACGTCCCGAGGTTCCACAAAGTATTAATTTACTTTAACCAGACAATCAAATAAACTCACCATGAAATTCCCCTTTAGGGGGTGGCTTACCAACCCAGAAATACCGACTCCCCCATTTTATTCCAAAATCCAGCAACATTAAAATACACTGTGATTAATTCTTTGAGAACGGGGTATATAACGGGAGGTCCTATAATAAACTAACGGCGAGAAAGCTCAATAACAAATCTAATCAGCATATCAAGATATAGAATCTGAATGGATCATCCCGAACTTTGTGGCGGCCTAGTGGTGTTTACATTAGATCTACCCGAGATAAATTTATACCCGGGTAGCCTAAAGTTTGGATACGGTGCCAAGGCGCGCTGCTATCTTGGGATACGATATTCTTGATACAGAAACCCTATCCTGGTGACGATTACCCAATGGTTAGATACTCGGGGTATTGTGTTTAAAAGGTGGAGAAGGATAGGGGAAATTTCTCACAATTTCAAAGATAAAATGTTATATTGGTTACTGGACGGATGGGCGACAGTTGTGTACTGACCGGACGGGATGGACAATCTCATAGCCCAAGGCCAAGTCTCGTCCACTAAGAATGACTTGTTAACATTGTTAGCGGTCTTGTATGAATAACTCATGGATCGGTGATCGTAAACATTATTGATATTAATTTCATTGTACTTTATTATTCTTTCACAGTTCCAGCCAATACATTTATGTTATTTATTAAATTACCTTAATTAGCTTTAACGCAGTGTGTCCGGTATGCTAACTGGTAGCTTCACATTTCCATCGAGATGTCTGTTTACAATCACGTCTTTCGCCATGCCACGTGGAAGGAAATAACGTCCTTATTTATACAACACTGTGCTGCAGGGAACAGAGAACGTCCTTTGAATTACTTTATTAGAAAAGCAAAGTATAGTTTCAAAGTTTGGGACTAACATCACTAAATACGGTATTGTATTGTTGATATTTTTTTCTAGCTTAACTGGTAAACTGGTTTCAATGCTATTTGTTTCAAAAGTTCCAATTACGTTCAATATTTATCTGTACCAGTAGACGTGGAAATATATACATTGTATCATAACCTCTAATCTGTTTTTCTATTGGCATTGACATACAGTCATGCATGCATTTCTTAGACAATCACTATCGCTGCTAATTATTTGAACTTGTAGTCAGACAGATGATCTGTAATTGTCACACGTTTTTTGGTGACTAATAAATCATTACTTGATGCCATATTCTAGACTGACAATTTTTTTGTTTTTAGAAAATACCGTGCTTGGGAAATATAGTGAAATTGGCAATAGATAATACTTTATTAACTAGCATTGTAGGGCTGCAATACGTCACGTGGAGTTACGACTCTCGAAAAGCTGAGATCATTCTGTGGAACGGTGCCTGTACTATATATGTGTTGATTTAAAAAAAATTGATTTAAACAATATTTATTCTCATGACAGGAAATATTATACACATGCCATTTAACAATACAAGAATATCATTGGGCGGGGCTTGTCTTATTTATTTATTTATTTATTTAATTTAAGAAATACATCAACATTATGAGAAAACACTAATGGTTCATGTAATCTGAAGAACTCTCTATATCTACTTCAGAACCACCTATAACTGCGTAGTGCTTAGTCTCCGCTCCGTAATCCAGTTACTAGAGTGTCTAGCACCGTCATACGTTATCATCCATTTTGAGATCATTTCCCTGTTTATGAACTCCTGAGGGGAATCGCGTTATGGCAACCCCGGTAAGGGCCACTTGATCCCAATGAACACATCTCTTCAGCCACTTCTCGCGATAGCTCGTAAATTATCGCACCGCCTTTCGTGATTTGCGCGCTGAGCTCGCGATTACCACACTCCGAAGTCAGGGTGAACTCTCGCGAGAAAATAAATTGCTCAAGACTGCCCGGGGAGCAATCCTTTAAATGACCATGACTGTGCCATCTATTGGCGACTAGCCGTGCTTGGAAGAGCGAAAAGATGATCAAATGTCTCATTTTCAATTTAAACAAATTACCAACAAAGAACATTCCACAGTTTCGGAGGTCTGTCTCATTCTGATTTCATGGCCACTGTGCTCGAAGAAACGACAATACAACACAATTAACAATTTCGTCTCAGAGGACTTCATTAAACGCCTGTACCATTAACATTAGATACCTCAAGAATTTACATAAGTAAAGCTACTTTATATACTAGTATATATATTATGTACTATATATATATATATAAACCATGTTATCAATCGCTCATCGTAGTGATAGACTATTCATCGGAGGATTAAAGTACAGCATTTATATATAACATACGTATATTGATAAGTATTATATTTATATCAAATGAGCCATTTGTTCTCAATAAATGTAAATTTACTTAACTGATATAGGGAGATATCTTGAATAGGAATGTTTGCGTGAGAACAAGATTATGACAAACTTTATTTAACAGATAGTACCCCATAGAAATAGTCGAAGAAGCATATTTTAATTCATCTATTAACACTTTCCTAACCTACTAACATTTCTCTTATCTGTACTCTTCATCCAATGGCAAACAAATCTGATGATTCACTCATCAAAACCTTGCACCGAAATCAACTGAAAGGTTTAAGAACGTTTAGACGGATCAGTCGTAACTTCTCTCCGTATTATATATGATATAATACCACTGGCCAAGGCGCTAGGAAAACAACCTGTCGACGTAAGACGTAAATTCCAACCCCCAGTCGCGTGTCTCCAACCACTTCAGTGGAGTTAGCTCGCTCCAGTAATGCCGACTATGTTCAGAAGTTGGTCACAAGTTGAGATTCCGCGTCCAGCCGAAAAGGAAAAATGTTTAAGGAATTTAAATGGAAAGAAAATATTTAATTGAGGAAACCTGTACATGAAACGCTCTCTCATTCGTCCATTTGTGTAATCATACGTTTAACTATATATTTATTTATTCCCGTAATGTTTGACGCTCCTCAAAGTTAACAAAATGAAAGAAACCAACCACCAAAAACACACTAGAAATTATCATTTCACGATGTTGACGAAGTAATGTGTTACTGTTATGCGTTTTAAATTGCTTCAACTGAGAACCTGAAAATTGCATTTTGATTTTTCTTTAAAGTTTCAACACATTTTCATGGCAATTCGTGGCAAGTTGTTTCAACTGGGTTTACTTCGTGTTTCTAGAAGGACAGGAAACACCCTACTGAGATGGCAATAAGACACCGTTAAAGCAAAATCTGCTGTGAATATCTTTAAAATGGAGTGCTCCAACAATTTCTCTTCATTTGACACTCAGCAGGCGACCGAGAAGCAAGGTGCTACATAAAACAAAACTGTGACATTGAAAATGTGTTTCCGTACACCACAGACCAAGACGGTATCGTTCATGTTGGTATGCATGTACTCTGAGGAATGTCAAACATGACTAAATACTAACATACTGTACATACTAACTATACAATATAATATCTATGCTGCGACGTATCGTCAACCACTATGTCGACATTTTCAGCCAGTTAATAATATGTAATACACATGCAAAACTAAAAGCAAGATTTTGTTATGTTGCTGATTTGATCGATAAGGAATTTTCTTCTCTCCCTATATTTTCCTTCCTTTCTCTTGGAGCAGTTTACATCTAAAGTTGTAATAATTTGTAACAAATCCATTTCATTTTGAATAAAACATGTTTAAAACAAAATCGATATGGAAAATATGAGCTAGTATATTAGTAATAAGTTATGCTGTGCAATGTACCAATGGGATGTATGGCTTATCAGATAATAATTTCTTCTCTGGCAAATCTTAAACTTAGACAGCATTTTCTTTTGCGAACTTCCATCTATCACAATTACACTGTCGTTGAAGCCTGCTGCTACAAGATACTCAGTGGTAGTCTATCAGAAGCAACATCTACATTTAGAGCGACAGCTTAAACAGCTTGAAAACGATCAACATTTGATACTAGTATATTTTTCCCCAGAATATGTTGTGCTACGTTGCCTTGTTGATTCGCACCGGAGTGCATTTCAGTTTAATAGTCATTATTTATTTAATTCAGAATGCTAAAGCTGGAATTTGAAGCAATTCGTTCCTGTGATAGCAGACGTAATGTAGATGGCGGGATCCATGCACCGAAAGTCCTGAACTCTTCTTTATAGGTTTACCCTCAGAATACACCTTGCATACATGAAAACCTTTCATAGTTTAATCAAAATCTATCAATAGTGAAACTTCAAAGAGATCATCTTGTTTACGCCAGCTCTGGTCGTGTCACCGCAACGGCTTTGGGTCATGACGTGTATTTACTGTACCAGGAACATCAAATGGCATAGATGCGCTCTTTGGTATACACCCATACTATCATACATGTCTGAGCTTTCATCAAACA
The DNA here is from genome assembly GCA_032361325.1 of Lepetodrilus fucensis. Lineage (NCBI taxonomy): Eukaryota > Metazoa > Mollusca > Gastropoda > Lepetellida > Lepetodrilidae > Lepetodrilus > Lepetodrilus fucensis. The sequence continues at coordinate 10,769 of JAUTBV010018127.1, read as the reverse complement.
TAATTCTTCTGCCACGGCTACCTATCGCGACAGAACACCCAGCTCCGACCAGCCTCGTTAACAGTTTTATTTGCTTTGCTAAACGCCCGCCTTGCCCACAAGACAAAAGGTAGGAGTTGGTGGCTAATCCGTCTGAAGACGTGTCCATCACGAACGATACCCACGGCCCCAGTCCGCAAGACGGGCCAGACCAAAGGCAGCCTAGTGCATGTGGCCATTAAGTGCTCAAAGCAGTGATGAACAAATTTGATTGAGTCAATGCAAGTCAGTTAACATTTTGAGCTTCTGGTTTGGTTCTATATGCCGACACGTATCTGCACAATAGGTCTTCTTTGTGTGCCCAATGCCTGTATACAGTATTACAGAAGCGGTCTTTATAGAAGTAAACACGAGTCCTTGCTCTCTGTGTATGGCTTGTCACTAGTCAGGAGACTTCATGCCCGGATTATTTTATTAAGTAATTGAAATTTAAACATTTAATGCACTGGCTGACTTTATCCAGATAAAGGATATACCTTTGTCATAAGGATTTTGCTATTTCCCAATTTGTTGATGAATGGAGTCATCTAGCCGTGGGCTCACCCTCCTTTCGTCCGTTTGTGGGACGTCATGCTTCATTTCACCCACACTGATACACGTAAAAAGCAGGTGTCAAAAGTTGACTAATGGTTTAATTTCTAAAGAGATCAAAACGTGTTTATGGAAGAGAGATATTTTATTATAAACATCTGGGTTGTTGGTATCGACATCGAAGGGTCGCGAGTACATCCAAAAATTACTATAGGCGATTCTCAATTGAGGAATTCAAGTTTAGAATGAATTCATAATGAATTCTTTCATAACAAAACGGCTCTGCTTCTTTGTGCGATCCGTTTGAAGCGGTCAACCGACAGGCATTCAAAATAAGGCCGTATTATTACTATGCTATTATGTTATAAAGTCCGCACTTCCTTATCTGCATACTATTCTAATATAATGAATAGAATATATCGTGAAATATTCAGTGCTAATCTAAATGAACAAGTTTCTATTAGCGTGGTCTCATGAGGAAATATGGCTAACGTATTGATATTAGTGAGACCAGCTACCCTTTTAGGTTAGAGGACCAAGAGGTACCTATGAATAATGAATGGCTTCGTATTCTCTGAGCATTATGTGAACCACTTTCACTTCCACTCTGAGTGAATTACCTTTCTATATACGCAATACAATACATGTGGTACAAACGACCTTCTTCACAAGCAGTTCAGGAGTTAGTAATTGAATTATGGAGACGATTTCATGCAATGTATTTTATTTTGAAGCATAGTCCACGCCTTTCAAAGACATGTCGTGGCCTTTTTTTCAATTATCAAAGATTTCGTTTTACATTTTTAGAAAAGAATTGGCATACTAGTATCAACAAAAATGTGAAAAATCATTAAAAATCGAAAAAGAAAACTGCCACGAAACGTCATGGACAAGAATTAGCCTATAATACATGCACATCTCTAGATATCTGTTGACCGTGTCTTGAAAATACGCTTCTTCCTCAAGGAATGCAACCCCGCCTTCCACCCTATATCTGCAGTACTAGTATCAATCTGGCGGGATATGTCATAGTATTTAGAGACAATCTGTATAATAGCCATTTCAATCTGACGGTCCATTGATGCAAATAAACGCTCCGTCTCCCCATGTGGTAGTGTTGCGTGACGTTATTCGTTGGACGGTTCATGTTGATATGTTGTTGGTGTCAGACACAGCCATTGAAATGACCCATATCCTCCCCGATGTGGCAGTAACGCCACAGATGCGACCCCCGTAGAGTTTTGTATTATATTTGCTCCAATACATACATCACTCGTCCCCTCACCCGTACCATAATACCCCGAGCGGGGGTGATACTGACAGAGGGGGAGCGGGTGGGGGTGGGGAATATTGTGGTCTGGGGGAAGACAGGAAGGTTCCGGTCATAGCAAGTAAACCATTAGACGCATATACATCTTTATGGGAGGATTTAGTCGTTTCGAACGTGAATAGGCGAACAGCAAAAGCTTAGAGCAGTAGTTTTAGAATGGGTTGGTGTGTGAATGTGAAAGGGCGACAAAATCCTAGTCCACCACGTGATGCAGAAGAGGAACCAGTAGATTAGAGAACCTTTGATGAACCACCGCCATCAGCTTTTATTCAACTCCGTCCATGTCGGACCTCTTGAAATGCGAGTCTTTATCATTTGGCCTTTTGATTTATCCTGACATGTTTCAGTATTGTTTTGGTCCGGACGGCCGGTGGCCACGCGTACAGGACACTGGTCAGTGACAATGGACATTGGTGACACTCTACATCCTCAGCTGCAACACCTTCCAACCGTGGAAGCTCATCATTTATTTATGTTATCGTCAGCATAGGTGCCATTCTCTTCCTTCTAAACCAGACCCCACAGTCTGTTCACGAACATCCCTTCGCCCCATTGGTTTGCCATATGCTACTAGCCACTTATTGAATGCCTATCGAGTCGTCAGAACCTTTATGAGGACCATGGTGGCTGCATACGCACATGTTTAGGGACCAAGTAGACAGATTTAAAAACTCTTTGAAATACGAGAGTACGTTGGTAGCATTGTAGCGATGTGGTTTGGTACATATGGTAGATTTCTCCCGACGTTTTTATCATAATAGTACTCTATTAGAGGGCGGAGTCAGACTTCCTTTATATATTTCAAGTAGTGTTGATTTGGGGGTCGATATTCTTCAGAAATGTTGAGAGAGAACGTTGTTAATAGATTAGTTTGTTCAATTAGTACGCGTGTGTTCCACCTTCAGTTAATATCACTGGTACTATACGCCTGGTCTAGGACAGTAACAAGGAACCAAGCCAGTCGCTCTGTGACACATTCAATGACTGCGCACCAAACAAGACAGGAGTAATAAACTGGGGACTACTGCCATTGGTATATTGCCTGGTAATCGACATCTGTATTATAAACATTACTTTATCTTCATATAAAGTGAATGTTTAAACTCGTGAGGTATTTTACAAATTCGTGTATTACATTAGCCAACGAAATAATGACATTGACATTTATTAGAAATACTTTATAGATATCTTTTACTTTGTTTACAAAGTCGGTTTTGTCTTAATATGCCGGTTTGAAGATGGTCGTACTATGCTGATTGATTACTGTAGTCTTTGCCTAACACATATTAAGTGTGGTATGCCACTGGCATTCTATGATAAGTTCTTATCACAATACTACCAAAGAAGCTTATTGGATAAACTGCTTATTCAACGATTTATTCAAAAGCCATACATTATGCATTGATTGTACTTTCTTTCTCAGCGATTGACGAACACAAACTAAGAAAGAAGAATCCCCATTGCAAACTGACAAAGATTTTCGATACATTGCGCTTCTATTATTGAATTGGTTAGACAATGAAAACATTGTGGTAACATTGTGTATACACATATATAATATATGCAGTTCGTGAAGACTTTCAGGGCACATATTATGACATGCTGCCAGCAATTCTAATAGAATCAGTCATTTAAGTAATTGTGCTTTTGACACAAACGAAATCGTGGACTGGTCATGAAATATGTATGAAACCACTGAACAGACCGAGTTGAGAACCTATAATTAAGTGATGATCACCAGATCTGATTATATTCGGCATCGGTGGCTAGGTGACTATAAGTAATCGATTCAACCTTAGCTTGATCATTGATGATGTCTTAGAATTAATTACCATATAACAATATACAATTTCTTAAATTCAGTTTCTGAGCTATATACATTTTGACATAATATCAGCATTGTTATGGACGAAATAAATGTAATATATAACATATTGAAATAAGTGATTTCTGGACTAAATCCAAACATATTATTCTATGACATTTTCATTACGTAAATGTTCTGATTACTGTGATTGCATTCAGTACTGTTTGTACAAATTTACAACTTTCAATCTCCTCGAAGGCATATGTTTGGGAGCCTAAATCAAACACATCTTTTGTTGGTACGCATACATTGACTTTTCCTGTGTTGACATTGTCTACACTAATTAAAGCAGCATATTTTGAGCATACATGTTTGTGGAGAGAACCTAATCCAATCGATCTTCCATAATTACTGGAGGTGAAAAAGACAATGCAAGTGTTGGTCCAAATCTCATCCGACTGTCTCTGTCGCTTCCAGAAGCCTAGGGTTACTCATACTAATCCGCATAATCAGAATATACCGGCACATTTCTCAAAAATGTTACTAGATTGATGTCACCTTAGGCGTAGGAAGGCAACACAAAAGGCACCAAGGAATTAAAGTCAGATTTAAAACATAAGACAGCCTTTTCGCCTTTGATGTTCGCCTTACCCCCGCACTTTATATCCGTTTCTTCTACCTGGCTAGGCCCATTGCCCTTCCCACGGTATACGCGAATACGGGGTCTTAACGAAGTGCGGAAAGGGGGGTCAATTTGACGGAAAAAATATCCAAGACTGTCCTATTGTTCCTCGTAAACATATTCTCTTGAAGTCGGATTACGTTTCTAGCGTTTTTATCTTGAAGCGGGTCGGTTGCTTCATGTTATGTGTGCACCTCTGTGCATATTAAAGCGGTGGCTCATCTCGTAACTGCAGTCCCCATGAGTAGTCTCGGAACAGCAGGATGTAACCATTTCTCTTCATCACTGACAACAGGACTCCTCACCAATAGGGATTGGTGTTTATGTATGTATTGTACTTTATAATAGGTATTCAATTCATTCGCATACTATTCTCCCTGTTGCATAGTTTATACCGTATTGCTATTATCTTGGCAACACGTTTCGGCTCTAAGATCGCGTGTACTGGTACAATAAATTAAATGAGTGAAATTTTGTTTTGAAATTGGAGAGTAATCCCATTCCGTGTTTGTGGGAATGTTATCCGTGTTTTGCATTTTTTTCACCAGTCACGTAAACAATATCTTTTACTAGTTGGGTGTAAAATTCGGAATTGCTTCATGACAAAATACGAAAAGAGATATTCAGCCTATTTACATTGTTAATCCAGTTGTAACAGGGTTATAGGGTTAGGCAGTTACTTGGTTATTTACCTGCTTGGAATGAGATATTAATCGTGATATGGTTATATTTAGTCAACGCGTGTGGATATTTTAAAATACATAATTGGCATGATCTATTCTGCACTGTCATGGTGAACTGAATTTCACGTTATTCGATAACTTAATTCCTAAATTAATTATGTGCATATAGTGTATCTGAGACACACATACTAGTAATACACACTATCATATCAACACATAAAAAGATAGATACTTATCTGCTAACATACTGAACACTGAATGATGTTTACATATAAGCACATTTTACAGATCAGGGTAATACTGTATAAATGACCACATTATTATTATTATTATTATTATTATTATTATTATTAGTAGTAGTAGTAGTAGTAGTAGTAGTAGTAGTAGTATGATTAGATTACTACCAGTATATCATAATATACAATGTTGTCAAAACACACCAAATACAAAGAAATTAATTCGAATACAAATGTAAACACCGCTACAAATTAACGTACAGTACAATCATGTATACGTTATTATAACACTATCTGATGTATATTGATACACTTCTAAATGTAATAATACCATATGTATAATATTGATAGTTTCTAAATACTCTGTTTACGTTTTAGTTATACAATTGATATACATGTACAAGTATATCTTTATTCGTTGTAAGGAACACCTTAGTAATTAATGCTTTGATTACTGGAATCATTCCAATATAATTAATACAATTTGTACATCTATTTGTAATCACTGCGTAAACCTGTGGAAAATGAATACACTGTATTTAAACGACTTTTCGATTGCCGTTTTCATGTACTTTCGAATTGGGAATACGATTGTTGTCATAACTAAATACTATTTTCATAAAAACCTTTCATACACGCTTGCCTGTTGAAGAACGGAACTCGTTCATTAAATACATGCAATATAATTAATCGTTTGAAAAACTGAACGTGCCTAAACAGAACATGCCATGGTCAAATATTTGTGACGAGGCAAGTATAGAAAAATAATCATTACTGCATTAAGGCCGTTGTCTTGTAATGTCTGCAAACGGCTGCCAGCCATGGTCAACTCAGTTGGTTTATCTGCTGGAAATTGCAACGATTATTGACTGTTCCGATAGCATGAATTGTGGCCAATATGAAGTGTTAACCGCTGCCTCGCATTGCAAACAAACCAATCGCCACGGACACTTGGGCGCTGACGGAAATGCGATGAAGTGCATGCGGTGGCAAATAGCCCCACTGTGCAGGGAATTAGGCGGCAATTCTCACACAAATTAATAGATTAACTTGTGGATCGCAATATTGGAGATGACACTTCATTGCTGATGTGTCCGCCAATAACGCGTGGTATGTTTGCTAACTTGTGGATGCCATTTTCTCGGTTTGAGTCACGATATGAGCATAAACTAATAATTTAAGATACTGCTATATAATATATATGATTATTTATATATTTATTTATTTATGGAGGCTTTTTGCAATGTAAAACAGAATGTCCATACAATAATAGGTAGTATGTGTTATATACTTTGGTAATTCTTTTTCTATCTTTGTTTATGCACCCGATACCCTGAAAATTGTTGCTATATTACAATAAGGTTATACATAGGCTATATCCCTGATATATATTTAGTTAAATTATATTAATAAATATACAATTTCGCATCGCATACTTTCATTACAATAACGTATTGTGTCGAACGATGCCAATGACACCGTATGCTAGCATATGTGGCAACAAATGACAACAGAAAAGCTTATATAGAATTCCAGTTTCCAGCACATTTGCGATACTTCAATGAAGGGACATCAATACTATTTCCTCAGAGGCTACCTACTCACACACCTGTGTCCCTTCTCATTTACTGTATAGTGAAATATCTGCCATTGTGATTCACTATAGCGCTGCTAACTCGAATCTTCCTGGGTTGAACGACTTTAGTCTAATGGCAGGTAATTTGAAAGGGGGGTAGGTATCCCCAGCATTATCACGAACACTGCTAATCTACCCCCACATCTGGCCTGTCCCTCCATCTGGGCCGTCCTGTTATCAACATTCGGATAAATCGTCAAAATCCCCGTATTAAGCATAATGCAGGCGGCTGATGTTTATAGAGATGTTGTTATAGTGATGACAGTGTAGCATTTATGCTAGCGGTTCCCACACATATACAGTAACCCTGATAATCTACCCGTACTCCCATCCTGTGATCAGATGGGATCTGTGTATGGCCACTTCACGACTACCCGCTGAGTGGTCTGAAGCAAGGATCACCACTGAGTCATTTGCTATTTTTCATATTCGTAAAATAAAACTCTAGTGGACGTTAACAGTCACGATGTGATGCCGTGATGAGTATTCAGTTTCAGAATACACTATAGATCAATATTATATATCCATATATATTTCTTTACTTAATTCTATATATATTTCTTTACTTAATGAAATAGTTCGTTATTTATTAGTTGATATTACTATTTCTTTTTCTTGATTGTATTTCTTTTGGGTAAATATTAAATTGTATTTTTTTCTTATATTTCAGGATACTCAGCCGTTTGGCGGAACCCCACTTGCGATGTTAGCAGCCCAATGCAGTAAAATAACGAATAAAAGTCCACCTCCATTGGCAGAGGCAACCGTTGGCAAGGGTTTCCTACCCTGGAAGAAAGGCCCTTCCGTGGACACTAGGAGTCCTCTCCACCTCTCATCACTCGGAATGACGACCAGCGGTCTGACGTACCCACGGCCGTCAATAAATTCTTCCTGTGCCGGGAACTACGGCAGCGACGTCCTCTACGCTACGTCTTCGCCGGCTTCTCCTCCGGATATCTCACAGGCGGCTTTCCTGCAGAAGATGCACGGCGACGGTGGTATAGGCAATTCTGGTTTTGGGGGCATGTACTCAAGGGTCCCGGCTGTTACAGGTCACCATTACGAAGCATGGCCCTTCCCGGCAGGAATATCGACACCACACCCAGCCACAACACACACCCTGAAGACAGAGATGACGACGACAGTCAACGGAAGTTCACCTTGGTGGGACGTCCACTCCGCAAATATGCACTCTAACCCTTCCAACTGGCTTTCAGAAATGCCCAATTCTGGTTCAGGACTTCATCCTCAGATCCCCAGTAGCTACCCCTCTTCGGAATACCCCCTAGGGAACAGTCTGTCCTCAAACCCCAGTTCTCTGCTATCCTCAGGCCATCACCTCTTACAGGACACGTACAAATCAATGTTACCAGGGCAGGGAGAACTCGGCCCGCCCGGTGTGGCCCCGTACCTAACTCGCCCAAGTCTTTCAGGAATTCCTAGCCCTCGCAGTCAGAGACGCTACACGGGACGGGCAACGTGCGACTGTCCAAACTGCCAAGAAGCAGACAGGCTAGGTCCGGCAGGGGAACATCTAAGAAAGAGGAACATTCACAGTTGTCATATTCCTGGCTGTGGTAAAGTGTATAACAAAACGTCCCACCTCAAGGCACATCTACGTTGGCATACTGGAGAACGGCCGTTCGTCTGTAACTGGCTGTTCTGCGGCAAACGTTTCACGCGTTCTGACGAGCTCCAGAGACATCTGAGGACGCACACCGGGGAAAAGAGGTTCGCGTGTCCAGTGTGCAACAAGAGGTTCATGCGCAGTGACCATCTCAGCAAGCACGTGAAGACGCACAGTGAGACCGGGAAGAAGAACCTCAGCGGAAGTGACACTGAGAACAGTCAAGAAGCTACCAATGTTAACACGTCACTAGCTCCCGAAAACTCACAAACTTCACAAGTTCCTATCAAGGAAGAACAGGCGATGAGGTAGACACGGTACACGATATGTTCCTTCTTTGTTGAAGGCATTTATTTTGAACATTGTCGCTGGTATGATTACAAGAACATGCTCATTGAGGACTGTCTCTGGTATGACCATGAGAACATGCTCATGGATTGAGGATAGTCTCGAGAACGAGGACATACTCATGGATTGAGGATAGTCCCGAGAACGAGTACATGCTCATGGATTGAGGATAGTCTCGAGAACGAGTACATGCTCATGGATTGAGGATAGTCTCGAGAACGAGTACATGCTCATGGATTGAGGATAGTCTCTAGAACGAGGACATGCTCATGGATTGAGGATAGTCTCTAGAACGAGGACATGCTCACAGACACTGTATTTCTCAAGATGGCGTGTTTTCAGACTGTCTTCTATACTATACAGGGAGATCCTAATATTCTTTCGCTTGGAAACTATCACAGAGAAAAAAGTCATACGTGTTGTAATGGACGATCGTGACAGGCCTACACATAATTATTGCTGACTTTCTGAGAACAGGATTGACTTTTATATGTGTATATTTCCCTCCCACAAATAATTGTCTCGTGAATTTTTAATAGCTGTAATTCCATGTGAAGAGTGAAGGAAGCAACGCTAAGATATAATTTGACGATTGACTACCGTGATGAATTAATTATATCTACAATGTACATGTTGATATTTTCATGTCAACCAATATTAACCCTCTCCCTGTTGGACTAAGCACTCACACGGCTCTTTCAAATTGGTCATTTCCGGTGGCCTCCAACACGGAGAGGGGTAATGAGCGGTATTTTTCTCTGCCTGTAGATCTTCAACTGCAGTATAGAAAATAATGCAATCCAGGTATAATCATAGACCAAACTGATAAATACAGCCACTTTATTATTTATAATGCAAGACTACGTCTATGGTAAGGACAATAATGGCTTATTCCTAGGACTACCGATATACCTATATATTTTTAGAATCAATCACGGTTTGTTCGTATAATTTCAGAACTATCCCACTGCATTTTAAGCCTTTCTTGAGGACATTATTTTCCATTTGTTATAATTAGTAACGTTATCAAAGATTTAGGAAATAACGTTGCATTATGATCAGAAATTGTATTTGAGTCCGTTTCTTAATCTGAATTAGCGTGTAGACGGATAGAGTCAGTAGAATATCAAGTGAATTCTATTATTAACGTTTCTTCTCCACCTTTACTATTATTAACGTGATTGTATGATTTGAGTGGCTGTTAATTGCTGCCAGTCAGACAGTGTATTATATTGGCACTGAGCGACACTTGTCATGACATTATCATAAGTGAAATTGACATACCATAATCTGTAAAGAAATACTTGATAAAGATGTATTTGCAATATATGGTTTGTTTGTTGGCCATCTGCAGAATATGTGTATTTGATGAACGATAACATCTTTAACTCGAGTTTGTTGTACAATAGAACGTAATGTCACATGCTATATTACAATAATACTCGTTAAGGATCCCATATCAACTGTACATATTTTATGATTCTGTTTGTCGATATATGATGCCTGTATATAGTGAATTTATTATTGTAAAAAGTGCTAGATAACATGTTAAAATGAAATCGTAATAAACATTTGATACTTTAAATTATTATTATTATTATTATTATTATTGATCATGAGTATAATGATATTTATCACTATTGGAATACTAGTATTAATACTTTATATTATACTTTATATGATTATTATTATTATTATTAATGGTAATAATAATTATCAATATTATAACGCTATTTAGCCCTTTTGGAATATTAGTATTGAAATGAAATTCATCAACAGAACAGAGCAAAACCTGTTTCTTTTCTTTTATCCAAGTCTGACAATGCTCATGGATACATTGATAAGAAGAA
>JAUTBV010018016.1:0-22037 GCA_032361325.1 Lepetodrilus fucensis | reverse complement strand
CAAGCGTAATTAGTCTCAGATCGAAATTTGTTTGTCCGATTATACATGTTTATCAACTGTGATATTATGCCTTTAAGAACTATACTACTGTGTACAGCTGTATTGCAATGGTTTCTGGTACATCATTGAGTGCCAACATATAAGATTCTTATAAGGGTGTGGTAGTAGGCTGCTATGCATCATGCAGTGCCAACATACGATTCTTATATGGGAGTGGCAGTTAATGAAGCAATACAATACTTTCATTACCATAGACAATTCCTATAGCGGTCAGTGAAGCTTAAAATGTCACCGGTAATCACTGTAGTTCATCATGTTTAGTAAGCATGCATAATTGGGGCATTATTGACAGCAGATGTGTAAAGATGTATACTGTATGTATAAGTATTGAAAATCAAATCCCTTTCCATGTTAATGAGGTTACTTAGTGTTCACATGGTTTTTAGAGACCTTTACTAATAAGCATCTTGTGTATGTATTATGTAACATGTATGTATGCTGTGTAACTGAGAACAAATTCTTTTATACAATGTTTCATTTAGATATTGATTTCATGTTGCATCTTGATAACTGCACTAAATAACATTTGCATCAGTTGCACTAAATGACATTTGCATCAGTCAATGGCCATCTACAAATGGGTAATAAGTGATAACAAAAGTGTAACAAAAGTTTCTGCTAGCAACATGGAACATGTCCTCGAGGTATGGCTGAACATGTTTTTCAATTACAGAAGGATATTCAATGCATTCATGCACTTTTATCAATACCCAGTTAATCATTTAAGACAAACTTGCATTGTCTTGTACCAGTCCAGTCTAGCGACATTGCTATATCATTGAAAATTATATCATTGTATACTCATCAGAAGGATAAATTATTAAAGGCATACAATCATAGTTTGTTGACATACGTATGCTTATCTGAAAGTACATACATTTAATGTATATACATTTAATACATTGTCCATCTGTTAAGTGAATATGATTTGCATTTATAACTCAAATTCAGATGCAAATTACTACATATGTCATAATCAGGTATAATGGTATGACTTTTAAATGTCCTATTCACTTTGGTTGGGGATCTATTGAATACTGCACAATTAGAGAGTAATTTGCCTTTATTTATCCAGGTCTCTAAAATTACCTATTTACTATACACTTAAAAATAATTCTCCCCAATAGAAGATTTTTCCTATAATACTTGATGTCATACCTTCCTTCACATTTTCCAAAAAATGCTTATGAATTAGTAATAAAAAGGATTGCCTGGAATTTAATATAACACTTTCTATATTCGGAAAGTGATAAGTAACATATTATTTGTACGCTCGTTTTCGTAATGATGTTACGTTGATGGCTTTCTTCACATCATTACCTTTGTTCACAGTTCATCGTTTCCTGCGTCATTCTGCTCATACTTAACAGTCAGAACAACACGGTACTCAGACCAATCTGGCCAAGTTATTTATTAAAGAAATGGTCTCTGTGGTCCTTTAAGAGAGTGGAGAAAGGAATGTTATTCCAAAGTCTGAAAAAGGTTCATTTGCGTAAATCAACTGTAATCTTTTAAAACAGAATTTGTCAAGATTACACAAAGCCGACATGGAAGGCATGCATCAGCCTTGGTTTCAAATCAGGATTAATCTAATGCAAGTGTGGGATCGAGGTAATTGACAGTTATTGACATATGGTTAGTTTGTCTGTGAAGTTATTTCCAAACCAACTTACGTGTTTGCACCGTGCTATTAGTGTTGAAGATAAGATGGATATTCAAATGATTGGCTTGATGGACTATAGCAAGCAACGGCTATCTGAAATTAAGGACTGTTAAAACATAGTGTTCAGAAATAGATTAAAATCAATATTAAGGATTTGAAAATCAATTTTTGTGAAATCTTTCAATAGTCACAAAATGATTCTCCATATTTGTCTCAAAATAATTTCATATTATAATAGACATTCAGTAAAACGTTCATGAATTTTTGCTATGCTTATTTACAAAATGTGTTACTCTGAATAGTTTTTCTTACATGGTAGAACTACTCTATGGTTATGTTCATTACCGGTACTGGGGAAAATTGGAGTGAGCCAATATGAAAAGTATAAATCTTATTATGTCACCATGATGTTAAGACATTCCATTCAGTACACAGACCTATACTGTAGGTCCTGTCCTAGTCTCGCAATCACAGTGTTCTTAGATCATGTATTAATTACTAGTAGACTGAAAACATACATTTTCAAAAATAACAATTCTACACATACATGTATTTCTAAGCAGTCTGTAAATACAGCTATCTGATATCAAGATATATGATACTAACATATTCTATAATATTTCTGGAAACAGTTGAATCAATGAAAATCATTTTGAACCAATTATTAATAATAATGTAGGTTATCAGATTCCACTGAAAGTCAAATATTAAAGGTTAGATAGATGCAAGGAAGATTTCCAAGTATTTGTAGATAACCTGTAATATTTGTCCTTATCAAAGATGTTGGAAACAAAATATATATGTTTTAGTGTTTTTTAATAATATTTTTCTAGAAAGATTTAAGAGAACATTTTCCTAATAATTTTGCTATAAAGAATTTAAAGAAAGTTAAAGAAATTTAAAGAAAGAAAAAATAACATCCTTAACAAAATGACATGATTGAAAAGGAAATTCAGCCAAAGAAAAGATATTTCTAACTGGAAAAAACCCATTCCCTCCAAAGTCATTGGCAAGAACAAATAAAATATGCATGCCTGTCATTTAGCTACCAGACTCCACACTGTCTATACTTAATGTTTTCTACGGAAGACGTACAACTGCTGATTACCCTCACTGTGACAGTCTCGTCCTGGAAGTACCATGCTAATTAATTTGTTTTGTACGATTTCGTTCTAACGACACAGGAAGACATAAATTAAATTCGATATTTTCAAGGTTTCCGAGAGCTCAAAAAATAAAAATGCTCATAAGTCTCTTTTAGATAAACACAGCAATAAACATTTGTGATGAAGTTTATTAGTGTCTGTGCTCATTACAAATGGTTGAAAGATTCCTGCAATGACGTTAGACTCCATAATCACTTACCGGTACTCACTAGTTGTCTGTGCTTACAAACAGATTACCTTGAAACCCCATCCCATAGATATACATCTTTCAAGGTAAAATAATTTAACCCTCTCTCTCTGCTGGATTAGTCATCACAAATGGGTGAAAAATTCCCGCAGCGACGTTAAACTCCATATTCACTCACTCACTGCTGGATTAGGCACAGACACTGCTCTTTGGGGCATCTCCCATTGGCTTCAGCACAGTATCGGGAAAGAAATATTTTGAAAGTATGCATTACATGATTTAGTGTATATGAGCTTTTATCATTGTGTCCATTACCATAGATATGTCACACTTGCTGATATTATTGAAAGATAAAGTACCATAGTTAATATACTATTTTGGTGAAGAAGGTCATGAGTCTTTAGGGTTCTATGTATTTAATTTCCAATCAAATTCATTGTGACCCTCTCCCTGCTGAAGGCGACTTAAGTTGCCTGATCACATGCAGAAATAGAACACTTTGATTCTATTCAGCAGGGAGAAGGTTAATACATGGAACCAAACATTTTTCTTTTTGGTATGTTTTACCTGTAATATGTCATATTACTCATTTATGGCTCAATTTACGGAAGTAAATGTTACCCACCATCATAAACTCTCATGCCACGGACACATTTTTTTATTGACATAGAAACTCCTGATTATTCATAGACTCCAGCCTACTTGTTTATCTAACTAAGATTACCTCGTAACTTTGGATTACGTATTACCCAGCCGAAAGGACAATAACAAAGAGGGAATTATGTAAAACTGAGATGAAGAAACCTGGAGTTACCTGATCGATGACACACAGATGGAACTTGATGTCCCCAGGAAGGACAATATTGCCTTTATTGGCGTATAAATCAGCATTGAACTGCTAATTAGAAAGCTAACACTGGTGCTATCAGAGTCAATAGCCAAGTACCTCCATGAGCCATGGATCCCTTTTGATCCCCAAATGTCAGATGTCAGCAGTGATGGTTCTGTGTTGTTGCTACCTGGGACGTTTGTTTGTATGACTCCTGGTCTGGGAGTGGCTAAAGTTGTTGGTGAAGAGAAGTCATCTGGCAAAGTACTACCAGTACATCCAGTGTTTTTTTTCTATAATCTGATAATACATTTAATAATCATGCGTGAAGTTGTTGGTGAAGAAAAGTCATCTGGCAAAGCACTACCATTGGATCCAGTGTTTTTTCTATAATCTGATAATACTTATAATAATCACGCGTGAAGTTGTTGGTGAAGAGAAGTCATCTGGCAAAGTACTACCAGTAAATCCAGTGTTTTTTTCTATAATCTGATAATACTTTTAATAATCATGCATGAAGTTGTTGCTGAAGAGAAGACATCTTGCAAAGCACTACCATTGGATCCAGTGTTTTTTTCTGTAATCTGATAATACTACTACTGTACTAATAATGCATATTAATAATTGACAAAACCCATAAATATTATTCCCTTGATACATTATATCTCTGGGAATATAACAGTTGTGCATTTGTTTTGTAGAGTGTAGGTTTTGTTTCTTGTTCAAGCTTATACCGTATCTACCAATATTATGAAGCAATACATCTTGCACACATGTTTGACTTAATTTACCATTTTTGCCATGGTTCATCATTTCCAAGTCATTTATTTTCTATGTACTCTAAATGCCACAGTCAGAGACCATCTATGTATGGTACTAAGGACATTTGTCTATTTAATTGTTGCATGCACTATATCCATCCCGTTTATTAGGCTATGTGAATCTTTATAAGCATTGATTCATACCACAGCTCCACTGAATGTCTCCAAATTCCATCATGGTTTCACAGTACTGGTACTTACTTCCAGTGTCATCAAGTACACCCTTATCTGTCTGCAATGCCATGGCTTTCCTGCTTTACTAATCCAGTCACCGTTTGTCTAATCTCCATTCAACCATCTAAGCAACACATTAGAAGGAATCAAGACACATTTTAGAAATAGATCTATTCTCTTATCTTTAATACTGCTAGAGTTTACCAATGTGACCTTATACTCTGCTCTGAAGTTGTCGAAATGGGTTAACAAATTCAGCATTAATAATGGAAATTAATGTTTATGGCTAGAATGTCTGGGATATTTGGAATTACAGGAAACTTTCTGAAAACAAGGTCAGTTTACGTGAACAATGCCAGATGAATCTTTGCATATCAATGTACTTGAGTAGAAGGTTTTATCTTGATAATCTTGTTTACGTGTTATGCCTTCAACATTAGCTTACTGGGTATCTTTTCACAAAGCTCTCTCATCCGCTAAGAGAGCATTGCGCTCTTAGCAGTGTATTAGCTATCAGTAAAGAGAGTGTTATGGTCTCTTAGTGATTAAGACAAGACAAGACAAGACAAGATTTATTTCAGAATTGCAGGCCTTATCTTAGTGGTTAAGAGAGCTTTGTGAAAGGATACCATGCATTTCCACACAACTGGGTCCATATGCACAGATGTAGTCAGTGTGTGCATACCGAGTAGTTTAACTCATCGCCCTAAACATAGTTTAGCCTAAACTGTGGTTGAACTACGTTTGTGCATACGGACCCAGGAGTGTTTTATTTCTGGTTGCACAACTGTATGATATATCCTAGTGAGTGGTTGTAAACTGTAGATTTTAATACCAGACCAATCTATCTTAACTACTCTAACTACCACAATTGAATTAAATAAATATAAAATGTCATCACATTTGCTATATACTTATTAGTATATTGACTATAACCGTAACAAATTCTGATCTAAAAGATTTGTTAGGACTATTACTAGAGTAGGGCTGTAAAATGGCAATGTAGTATTTAGATATATTAAACATTGCTAAATAATTGTTATTGCACTTTGACGTTTTACTGTCTTCCCACGTAGCAATGTAAACAGTATTTCAGATCCATTGACATTTGCAGGGATCTTTACAACGAAATTATCCTGACCTGGAAATAATAGGAACAGGTGACCTTCAAGTAAACAAGTATACCAATGTTTATATATGTTCTATATTGCCCACGTGAAATATTTATGGATTCAGTATTTTTCATTGTTTGTGTCATCGTAGGGAGCGTATTGATGCATTCCTAGATTGTGGTCATTAATATATGGCTATGCTCTTGCTGGCTACTTTATTAACAGCCATATGCTGTGTAACAGTGTGGTATTCTTTAGAATTTATTCATTCTGTGTAACAGTGTGATATTCTATAGAATGTATTCATTCAAAACAAGATATATGGTTTTATGAGTCTGAACAGTGGTGTATAATTGTTAAAATCTGTGTGAAACATACTTTTCATCTGTATAGTGTTTACAATAATTAGTTATGCTAATCCAACAATTCCCGTAGTACATTGGTAATCTGGTAGAAAATGTTGACCACAAAATGCTTACGAATTTCACACGTTTTGTAGCTAAATAGTTTGATTGTAGCTAAGTGAAATATTTCATTCCGTGTCCAAGGCTACTAGTAGTATATGAAGGATGTGAACATGTGGTATTCCTAGTAGTACTACCAGTAATTAAGACTCAGTCACGAAGAACAATTATATTAACTGCTTCGGTAGGTTGGAGTCCCTGAGAGTAGGTGATGAAAGGGAGCTCATAATTGCTGTTTGAGATTCGCTACGTGAGTTTTGACCAATTGTAGCCGAGCATAACTGATATAATGATAATAATATAGCTATAATAATAATGTATTTATTTTGAAATATCTTGTGCATTGCATTTAACCCTATAATCCCTGCTGGATCAGACACAGGTACAGCTCCATAGGGCATCTCCAGTTGCCTTCAGCATGGAGAGGGTTAAACAAGCTTGTCTCCACATTAACTGTCCATTCAGTTTTGTTCACAGTGTACAATGAGAATTATGCAGGTGTTCCTGTGGTGTTTTCCTACTGAGATTAGATAAGAAAAAAATCACTGAAAATAACCTGAAAGTGAGGCACATTGACTATTTACATTAAATAAGACCAGTTCATTTAGTGTTTTTTCATTTGTAGTCTAACCATTAATATTGATGTTTTAATGGAATATTCGTTTAGTTATTGTATATATATATATTATTTGATATTGATTCAACACTCCCATAATAAAAACACTATTTATATATCATCAAAGTTACTTTTGCTGAATAATTGTGTGACATTCATTTTAGCACAAACGTTTAAATAGCATGTAACAGATGCATGAAAATATTGTTGAAGGCATAAATATAAGCATTTATCTGTTCATCTTCTATCATGTGTTGTGTATGACCATCTACTGAATATATATTTCAGAGTTTTCTCTGTCATGTCAAAAGAGTAGAACTTTACTCTAGTGTCACATACCATTACTCATTTTTGTCTAGCACAATTTATAATGTTGGACTTCAGAGCCAAAGGTTCCTGGTTCAAATCCTGGGAGCTTGACATCAATGTTCTCGGAAATTACCTTTCTGATGCGATATTGATAGTGTTGCAATGCAGTTAGCATCCTTGGTCTGTCAGTACCAGCCGGTGCTCTCAGGTTTACTGCAACATTCAGCACTACAGATGTTGCAGGTTTCCTCCTGTCCTAAACTGACAGGCTGTGATATAAGTGAAAAAATCTTGAAAGCCGCTCTAAACCCCAATTCCAACACACAGACACAAAATCATTTATATACAAACTGTCTGGATACACTATAGACGCAGACACTATTAGATGCACTACAGATGCATATGTTGTGTACAGTATTCCTGTGGTGTTACCTTACAGCACTGAACCCACGGGATACACAATGTCACAACTGTACTTGGCTTGCCCTGCCATCATCATCACATATTCTGTGAACTAGATAAATGTATATATGCATGCATCCCTGTGCCATTGTGCCTCCCACCGAATAATCCTTTAGTTGTGACATCTGTATCAACAATTATCTGCGTTAAACATCGCGGTGTGCAGTCCCAAGAGCTGACGCTGAATTGCAGCCAAGGCCCTAGCACTCATTTAAGCATTTATCACGCAAATGCTTCAATAAGGAATGGCAATGTCCATATGTATGCGATCAACGATGTGTCCTTGGAGACCTGTGATGTATGGACATCAGAGACCTCACTGAGCGGTGGACATTTATCCTAATCATTACTTGACCACAGACTTAACCATGTCTATTTTAGCTGCATTAGTAATATTTGTGGGCAGTTTAGAAGACCGTTGCAATGTGTTCAAGTGTTGTGATGTGGGGAAGTCTGTTTGCACTCTCCTTGGCTCTGTTGTGTTGGTAGCTTTGGAAGGACCGTTATGTATCAATTAGCTCAGTGTGATACCGACAGTGATTAGTGCATGCTCTGATGCGAAAACCTGGCATCTTTGACCATCCCTTCGAACATTTTGACCTCTAAAATGTATCATTGAGAGTGCAGAAATTATGTAAGACGAATAGAATGAAGTAATTTAATTCACTGTAATATTGACTTCCGGGTAATTTTCGCTCCTTTATTTGCAAGCCTAAGGACAATCCTGAGTGAACTAGCAACTACCTATGAATTTTATATGGTGCTGTACATTTATATGGGGCATGGCTTCTTATGTTGTAAGGATTTGTGTACATGGCAACAGACGTAATTGCATTGCGATTATTTACGATTCATAGATTTTTCCAATTTAAAGACACGTGACATGAAATATTGATGAGGTATCGACAGAGAGATATATCAATTAGATGCTTATATATGTGTCCATCCACTGTTGTATAAGAATCTGAGCTTACATTCAGACATACACAGACATTATCTTGAAGAAGAAATACCAATTTGATGTATATGCGCAAGACTTGCAGAATTTCTTCAGATTTTCATGAAGTGTAAAGACACAATTGTGCATCACAGTAAGAGATGACAGTGTGGCTAGCTATATATAGTCACATCTTATGGCTCCCACGGGAGAGGCAAATATCTCTGCTATGCATAATAATGAGATTTGAGTAACTGGTAGTTGAAGGGAAGTGAGAGGTCGGCCATTAATGGTACAGTTGCAGCCAACACTTGGCGGCGTGATCAGTCACTTGCCAGGCTCTAAGTACAATTGTGTGTCCAGAGTCTAGGCTAGGAATGAAGGTGTCACATAGACACAGTCTGCAAGCGATACCGGCCAATTGAGCGAAGATAGCAATGGCATTTATGTCAAAATACTGGGCTGTAGAACTATGGAAGGCTGTTTAGTAGCTGAATATTTGTCACTTCCAGTGAGACATTGTCAGTCAAGGATCTTGAAGAAATATTTCTTGTCAACAAGCAGACTGTTCAATGTGTGTTGTCAAATTGTTCCCTGCATGTGTGTTACTATGTATGTATGTATGACATTTACAATATATCTAGTGATAATCCGTGGATAAGTTTTATGGCGTACCTAAAAATAGTCAATGTTACACACTTGTTTTGTGACCGTTGTGTCTCTGGAATTGAAATAGAAGTTGGAAATCTTTAGAAATTGTTGAGAACAATGTCTTTGACCAAACTTTCATGTATTTGTGTGTGTGTCTCCTTTGCAATACATTAATCTGGTTCATGAACACAGTGTTCACCATCGGTTTATTCATACTGGTAGAAATGTGTGTGGTACTATGAATGTTGTTTATTATAAACTAGTCCATGTTTTATATGTTCTAATGGACTAATCAATTATTGAGTAAATCTAATAGATTATATCAATAAAAACCCTGAAAAAGGATTTAGGAAGAAGATTCATGTGAGAGAACATGTTTACGCATACTTGGACCTCATCAATGTAGCCAAGCCCAAAACACAGAGAAAATATTGACTGTTTTAGAAATTGGTTAAGAGGTCTGGCACAGATGTTACAAAACTTTTTTAGTACAATTTCAAACTTGACTCAAATTGTACAATTGAGATTTGGGTGCAAAAACTTGAGTTGAGCATGAAATTGTATGTATACGCATACACAATAAAGTTTCATAACCTCGGGGGCCTTGGATAATGGTTTCTCACTCAGTTTAATCTTTAAATATGCATAGGCTTAGTTAGATTTCCACATGACTGTCTGCATCTTCATAAAATAATATTTTGACCTTCATATTAATCATATTTAAATAAATCCTTTCATCACATAATGTGCTCACGAATGTGTCAAGTATGATTTCCCTTCTATTAACACTTTCTGTGACCTTTCAAAAGTAGCACATCAGCTTATTTAATAATGATATCAGTATGCATTGCAATAATGCCAATAAGCCATGCAATTCAGAAAATGTAGTTTTTAGAATGTTTGCATCATAAATTCTTTAATAAAATGAATATCTTCAAACATGTATGTCATCAAAAAAATGGGAGTGATTATTTGAACTTTACTAGAGAATACTTATTAAAACTGATGTTTCAGTTCTTGGTGAGATTACTCAAAGGTTAAACCCACTCAAATGTTCACCAGTGCCATACATGCACCACAGTCAAGCATAATATTCCAAATTTCAGTTATACATACTTCATTGGCCAAATCCATTTGCTATTCTTCACCACTAATTTTCAATATTTTTTAGGTCTAAAATTATATTTTAAAATCCATGTTTCATATTTAAGCCATAATGAAACATTAATGTCTTTGGAAGAATAGAAAAACAAAATGTTATAACATTATCTTGTACAACTTCTTATTTTGATATTTAAGCTGTAATGAATAATTCATTCCATTGGAGGATTACTGAAAAAATCATGAATGCCAAATCCTCATAAGAATCAAGCAAGGTCAAATATGTATGCTATAAGCATAGTTGTAATACAACAAATATAATCCATACACTTGCACCAATCTCCTCAAACCTTATTGTTTATATAAACATGAATCCAGTAAAAGTAGGTCATTACCATAGTCTGTGTTAATCACAGACTCTTCACAACCTCTCCAAACTCCCCACAGTGTGTGCTGTGTGGAGCTGTCATGGCAACCATTCCAGATGGATATTGTAGTTCAGGATGACTGAACAATATCAGGTGGGATGTGATATTCTGAGGATTATATGATATTTAGGAGGAGTGGACAATGCATCCATGCTATTATTCACACTGATATTAATTGGACGGAGAAATAGGATGGTGGATTGTGTTTTGCAATGTAGTGTTCCCAGTGGGAGGCTATGGTTGGACTATATGATTATCAGGATGAACTCTTTACTTTATTCTGACAAGTATTATAAGCATTCCAGAATGTGGAGAATACTAGTTTAGCATTATCTGTGTTTCAAAGTAGTCAACTTGTATTCCTTCAAATACAAAGTCGTCTGAATCAGTGGATATTGTTTTTGCTACAAACTGATTAATCTCAGAACAATTTCAGAATATCGGTTTAAATCTGGGGGCCTATTCTCGAAATGTTGCTACAATCATACGACAATCTTAAAGATTCTTATGCTAGTTATAGTATGGCTACAAACTGTTCTTAGGCTAAGAAGATTGTAAGAACGTTTCGAAAATAGGCTGCCAGGTGCCCATTGCATGACACTCTTGTAGGCTACAACTATTGTAATGTCAACGCTTTCTATTGTGGTGGGAGCCCAATTACAACTATTGTAACACTACAAGAGTGTCGTGCAACGGGCACCAGATATTTAAATTTTATTTTAAAAAATCTCCACTTTACCCCTGAGTGTAGATTATATGTATATTGATGTCATTGAGCTCAATTGCCATGAATACATCAGTAATGCATTGGCTTGGTAAATATTGGTAAGCATGATCTTTCAAATTATAGAAACTGCATTTTAAGATGCTAGGAACCAAGAACACCATAATATCCTATCCTGTTTATTACCTGAGTAAGCATATCAAGGTTGAAACAATGATTGGAGCCATTATTGTTCTAACTCACTGAGTTTTATAGCTTTAGATAATTTCCTTTGATTGAAGGCTTCAGTATAACCAGTAAACACGGCCATTTTAAACCATCCCCACCACCAATCATGTCAAGAGCGCGGAGGAACATAAATAATTTGGATGGTTCTATAATTCCGCATGAAGCTCATTTATGGCAGGATCACCATATTTTCTCTCCCTCCACAATTGGGAACTTAGTTTTTGTTTCCTTCCATCTGACTGTAATGATTCAATCTGGTCAGAAGTATTTCCAAGTACCATGTATTCTAGCTGGATCTGCATTTTCCTGACCTTTGACTATACATTCTCAATTCAGAGACAACCAGAAATCAGAAATCATTTAGTTTTTAGTACCATATCTCTGGAATGGTTCACTAGCTATCGATCAAACGTGATGAGGTTAACTTCAATAGCGATGCTCTCAGATTGATCAGGTTATGGTAGTTTTTGCTTAAAGTTCAAGGTCGCAGTTACCCATTATCGAGAACCGTCTTGTGATCTCGGGGACAGTAAGCTGGTGTGTATTAATAAACTCAGGAACGTGTCATTGGTAGATTATCTCGGATTAATGAGGTCGTTAATTGGCCTGAACTGCGCTTAATGTCTTCCATCATTCAATGTTTTATTCACAACTAGATCTGTTGAACTGTTCCAGTTCCAGTGGATGTTTTTGTCCAGGGGATATTACCATATAGGCTATAATTAGCCACCTTAATGCACTCTACTTGCTCTTTATGACTTCAATCTACGAATATATTTTTGTAGATTTTGTTAATATACTAATAATATAATAATACACAGTATTTTATATAGTGGCATATATATAGTTTTGTTAAAAAATGACCCAAACGTGCAAATAACACGACAAAAATGTAATGTATAATTATGTATTACGATAATATTTTTATAGAGAAGTATTATTTTTTGTACTATAAGAAACACTAGGAATTGTATTTTTATATAACTGGAGAAAAAAATGCAAGATCAAATCAGAAAATACAATTCAAAATTCTTGTGTTTCTTAAGAAAAGTCAATAATTACTTACTTACAAAGAAAATGGTGAGAGAGAAAACAATGAAATAAATCATTATGATACCATCTACATGTTTTACATTTAAAGTAAGTTTACAGAATTTCCAGAATTTCCACGAGTTTCCATGGTTACCATATCATCAACAATGTCATGTATGTAGCAAGCAGGACATCACTAATGTCATAAACACTAATCTGAGCAAGGATGTTTATCCCACCGCTATACCAGGATATCACTAGTAATTACGTCCCGGGTTGTAGGATTAGATGGATACATTATTGATATCGACCTAGTTTCAGCTCTGACTAGTTGCCACAGAGAACAAAGCGGAGATATACTTTTAAACAATTGTATTTTTAAGTGGTTAAATTGTAAAGTTGTTGATAAAATAATCTTTCTTTGAAGAACATATAGGCTCTACAGGAATTAATTAAGATTTAAGGTAGGTGTTGGTAGGCGGTACGATGTCGCTTGGATGTTATCTTTGACAAAATTAGCATATTGGTTTATAAATTATAATATACTGTAAACGGGTGTCATTCGCATGTGTGTATTTTTCATGAAATTCATGATCAAACACAGAAGGGCGTGAATAATAAGACTTCCGTTAAATAAAAACGTTTTACAGTACTTAAATAAATCAGATTGAATTACAATGTTTTCAATATGACAATTTCCCGATAGTGTTATGCTTTTGATAGGAAGTAAACCTGGAACAACTTCAATGAATACAATTAACTGCTAGGGGGTGGGGGGGAATAAACAAAGCATCCATTCATGTACGTCATCTAGTTGTTTGTTTTTATCATTATGTATTCTGGGATCCATAGGATTCAAACCAGTAACTTTAAGTATTCCAGTCTAACATGCTCGTAAACACTACACACTATCACACCCACCTCCATAACCATGTAGCAAGGCAAACTTGTTGATATTAGCATCATTACTTTCATTTATAAATACACTCTACAGTTACGGAGTTAAAAACTTAATAGATATTTACATTAGTAAAACTGTAGTGTTGACACAATCGTGGTCTAATGATAATTATTGTGAATTATTGCACTTTAGAGTAATGTATTGACTATCAACTTGCTCTGTAATCACACTGTAAGATCCTGGCTGTAATGACAAGGTAAACTAATGTAATATAGGTCAAATACTGCCCGCTCTCCCATAACAATAGAAATAATCCATAATCACACAGGCCTCTATATTTTGTACTAGAAAAATGCCTTTCCCCTGAGTGTCTGAAAGCAGTTTATATGGAAACAGTTTGTAATTTGTGGAAGCAGCAAACATGTTATTACTGACAGAAGATTTGGTAATGCAGATATCCTTAGTGGCCCATTAAGGCACTCCATATGTCTCCAGTGTGAATGGTAATATGATTACTGGTAGGTCTATTCTGCCTGAGTGCTGTCTGTGCTAAAACTATGCCAGCAATAATGCAGAAGCAGCCACAATATGCCAGCAATATGCTGGATTCAGCCACAGCATGCTAGCAGTATAATATAATCAGCCACATTATGCTAGCAGTATGCTGGATTCAGCCACAGCATGCAGTACTATCAGTATGATGCTAGCAGTATGATATAATCAGCCACATTATGCTAGCAGTATAATAGAATCAGCCACATAATGCAGTACTAGCAGTATGCTGGAATTGGTCACAGTATACTAGCAGTATGATAGAATCAGCCACAGTATGCTAGCAGTATGCCAGAATCAGTCAAGAGTGTGGATTATGGTACATTATACATGAAGTGTATTCCTCCAGGAAAGCATCGGGTGAGTAGAAATCGACTCAATCCCCACTGTCCAGTCCTCGAGGTCCAAGCTTTAACCCTTGTAACTGGTGGGGTGATGGCCGTCACTGCTCTATTAGGGCATGCTCAGTTGCCTCCAGCAGGCAAGAGGTTAACGCTGTCAATGGGCTCTGGGCTGTCCATTGATTGACCTGATTATGGAAGTCAGGCTTAAGATTGCTACCATAAGGCTGCCATCAGACTGTCACTATTATGGGGCTACCAATACCAATACCATTGGGCTTATGTCATCCGGCTGACCTTGCTTCCCCAATGGGCTAAACGGCTAATGTGATGACAGGTTTAAAGAAATGGAAAAACATGGGCTTTCTTTGTAGAATATTTCTCATCCAAATAATATGCTCTTATTATACCTGAAATAAGTTTCATTGTATATAAAATTACATACAAATAGCATTATTTACAAATATACTTGTACAAAAAGACATGTGTTTAGAGAACATTTAGCAATCTTAAAATTTCAGAAAGCATCAGTGTATAATGTTTATATACAATGTAATATTATAAATTTCATAGATGGATAATTAAACTTTATAGCATGTATGGTACATTTTCAACCATTTATTTATTTCCTGTTATCCGTAGAATAAATATAATTTGTACGCAATCATGACAGCGAGTTCGATGATTATTATTTTTAATTGATTTTTTAAAACTATAAATACATTTACCACATACAAGTACATACGCAAACATGATGGTGTCCCTTTAAAAGTAAATACAGAGTACATGTGCACTTGGAGTTTTTCCAACTTATAGCAGACTGCCTCAGCTGTAATAACCTGCTGTCAGGACGTAGGTATATGTCTCCGTCTATGTCTACATATGTGTCTCGCACAGTTACCTCACAATCTATAGATCTACAGTAGAGGAAATTAGCAAAGCAACAGTTTTCTTCTAAGACGTAACTTAACTGGCCAATTACATTGATAAAGTATGTGAAAAGGTGCTCCTGACATCTGTATATTTGACACAGGCCATGTTTTGGCACCTGGAACCAGATGGTAACTGGTGTAAATGAATGTAATCATGAAAAAGCTATTTTAGGCAGCAGAAACACACTGTACATCTTTGCTACTGTCTGTTACATCTGACAACAGTACAGGACAGATGTTGATGCTGAAATATGGATATGGACAACACTAGCAGACATGCTTGAAAGATAGCAACAAAATAACTCTTGTGTTGGAAAGATTTTATGGACCTTCAATGATAGCTCATTTCCTTCAAAGTACCCACCGATTACTGAGTACTTGGATTAAAATGTGTACTGTATGTGTATTTAGATACTTTTTTTTCTGAAACTATTGCAGAATTGTACCTATGTCTTGTATCCATGTTTCCATTTTTGATTTCATATTTGTTAATGTCCATATTGTATTAAATCAAATCAATCCTGAAAGGTACATCCTAGAAATGATAAGGTTACCAAGAGAGACATATTGCAACTTTAATTGAACATTTCCATTTCACAGACATAGAATCTGAAATGAAGAAAGCTTGTAGAATGTCCCTAGGACAATACACTCTTACTTTAAGTTCCAATATAGCTCTTGCTGTTATGATCTTCAAATATGGATTTAGTTCATCCAGGTTGATCCGCTACCACAGGGTGTTAAATACTGTACTGTAGTATTGTATGTAATGTGAAGTATACTGATCTGAGACAGACGGTTTTCAATGTGAAATACCCATGGGAATATTCTCTCAGTGAAGATTACAACATGAAGTGTGTATCTAGGTCAGATTGCACTGTCTGTCTATCATGTCATGTCATGTCATGTCATGTCATGTCACACTGACAGCAATAGATCCAAACACATGATACAATGATTGCATGAACTCGGCTGCCATGCCTTTTCCATGTATGCGATCATGTATCCATGTTGCTATAGACTGCATCGTATACATCTTCGGTGTTCTTATCATCCAAAGACAAATAGCTCGGTGTCATGTCAACATTGTAAAGAGTTGTGAAAAGACAAGGAACAGGCTGCATACCAGACTGGTCTGGCAACACCACCAGGATGTGGTATGGTGACTGCCAGACAGTGGAATGGGTGTTGATCCACTGTCTGGAACTTATTGGTATGGTGAAGTAGCTCAACTATTGGTTTCACTTTTGATTCTGATTAAGAAAAGCTGTAGGTGGTAGGTGTGTCTGTTTACATGGTAAGAACAAATTAAAAAAATAATACTTCTCTGTAATAACCAGTGCTAAAAATATAATTTTATTTTAAAAGTTGTTTTTTTTGTATTGGGGTTAAAAGTCGCTTTCTAAAAATATAATTCAGTTCTGCAGATTAAGTATATGCAGGCCTATTTCCCAATCCCCTTTTTAAGGCTTTTATACCAGACCTTTGCATGTAGACACCAATAAATATAATGGTCATTTTACTGTACATATCTGTAGAACAATGTTATGACAATTTATAATAGCATTGGACATTGGTGGATATTATTATTTTGTTTACATTTTCTGAGAGATAAATCTTTCCTCATTGGTAATTTTTGGGATGGATTTAAAAAATACAGCTACAATAGAAGTATATGTAATCCATTAGCAAACCCACCAACCATCTGCCTTTGTTCACAGCACATAGTCATGACATTATCCGGCGATATGTACAATGAATTACCTTTATATTTGCTGGTGTCTACCTGCAAAGGTCATGGTGTAAAAGTGTATTGGGAAATCAGCCTGCACGTACTTCATCTACAGAACTAAATTATATTTTTAGCACTGGATACGACAGAGAAGCACTTGGTTTCCAATAAATTTCAGCATATAAAAAATGATTGAAAGTAAGAAATATATTTTAAATTTTTGATAGAATATATATCAAATATATTTAAAATATAACACATATTGTAACTAGTTATTAGTAACTTATTAATAGAAAAGTAATTATGTGAGGCAAGGAATGTAATTACTGGTACATATTCAATACATATACTGTAATAAATAAAGGTCAGACCACATATATGTGCATATTACCTGTTCCCTGATTGGATATGGTATGTATTGCAATCGTATATTAATTTCTACCAGGCGAGCATTGTCATAGTATTTTCTTCCGCCAGATATAATTTACAAACTGTATTAATATAACTATTCTTTTCTGTAGCTGATATGTCACAGTCATTGAATAGTTTAATACCACCCACCTGATATCCATGTATGTATTTATGCAGCAGAACCACATCTGGGAAATTATGTCAGGTATGGATGAAACATTCATGCTGTGACATTAAGTAATAACTCACTGGGAAATTAGAGAAAGCAGAGATGTTGGTACAATAAACCTGTCAATGAGGTGTAAGAATAAATATAAAACATATTATATACTGGAACTGGCATACATGGTATATGTAGCTACGTACTCTAAAGTCCCAATTAAAAATAAAAAAAATTAAAAAGTAAAAAATTAAAAGATCGAAAATGATCTGGTTTTGTATCCATATTCATGGCATTCATGATACAATATACAATCAATTATGTATGTGTACAACAATACTTCAGAAGACAGACTGATGTGGTACACTTTCTGTGTACTGTTATACCACCTATATGTATTTAAAATGACTATCATATTTTACTGTGATACAGTGATTTCAGGTTCTCACTCCACCAGAAACATACACAATAAGGTCATCCAATTACTGTAGAAAGCAGCATGCATTAACTCAGAAAATGGAAACATCAAATGATTGCAAATAGGAAATGGTACTGCTTGTATAAAATTAGGTTTCCTATGCTCTGAAACCAACAATATACAGTATGTTCTGAACCAATGATATACAGTATGTTCTGAACCAATGATATACAGTATGCTCTGAACCAATGATATAT
Source organism: Lepetodrilus fucensis (assembly GCA_032361325.1). NCBI lineage: Eukaryota > Metazoa > Mollusca > Gastropoda > Lepetellida > Lepetodrilidae > Lepetodrilus > Lepetodrilus fucensis. The sequence goes on along the minus strand of JAUTBV010018016.1, from coordinate 3,369 downwards.
GGTATTAATGTGTGTGTAGTGGCTATGACAGCCAGTGACCAAGTCTTCACTAATGGCTGATTAGCTATCAATACCATATACAGCAGATGCCAGCTGGTACCACTCGGGACAACTTGATTATCTTGTCATCAATATTCTCCAAACATTGCTTATAATATATGCATACCAATTCAACAAATTATAATATCATTATAGTATTGATATGCAGCATATGCCCGTTTTCGAATGTATTATATGTTTGTACATGAGGAAAACCGACACTGCAGGGATGCATTGCAATACATAATTAATAAATTGAATGCACGCTCAGCAAATTTTGAATTACTATGTATTGTTTTTCTAGTCATTTCATGCGTACAATCTGCAGATGTTACCATGGTTTACGAGTTAATGAGCAGTGTTGAATTTTCCCTGTAAGAAGATATCTAGGACTAGTAAGGTTGGAATGTTCAAGTTGGTATTATCGCTTTGGGAAATACATTACGGTACTCAAGATTGTCCACTCCAGACAGTGCTTTCAGAAACATTTGTTATTGACATTTTCCCTCTCAGAATATCCAATTTAGTTGGGTGGCCAAATGCAGCTTCATGCTTTCAATAAGAACATAACTTTGGCATTAACGATATTTGAGAAACGTCAGTATTAACAAGACGTCAATAAACATTTGAATTGGTCATTCGCAAAAATTCTTTCAAAACTGATGATGTAAATATTGGTAGTAAAATATCAATAAAATAAATAGACCACATCAGTTGTCAGATGATTTCCAAATTGGTGACAGTAATTTGCAATGTTGAAATAATGATTTATTCAGCAAAATATTTTTTATTGTAATAATATTTAAGTGATATGAGAAAAACCTTGATGACACGAACAGAACCTTGATGATGTGAACAAAACACTAATACAAACAGGAAATCATTGATGACCGTGAACACAATATTCATAATGACACAAACAGCTTTAGAACATTTATGACATGACAGTATACTCAACCTCATCTGAAGGAAACAATACAGTTCTTCCATAGGGACTTGATAATGATTGACAAACAATCAGCAAGACAAGCAAGATATTGATGATACAAGCAAAACATTGATGACATGAGCAAAACATTGATGACACGATCCCACATGATGACCTTCAGCTAAAGACAGCACTATGGTTCTTCCGTATTGGGACTGGATCTGTATATTAAGAAAGGAAATCATGTGGGTGAGATCAGAGATTTACTAATCTACAATCTAAGTGAAAGGTAATACTTCATCGAGTACTGATTGAACACCGGACTGTGGGGATTTTATGTCCGAGCCTCAGGGGGACAGGACAACGATGGACAGCGATGGACTGACTGTATGCACTCAGTCAACGAGCAAGAACTGTAATAATCTTCTGATTACTTCTAAATACCTCCAGACACTAAATATCATCAAAATCACAGGGTCTGTCTGATGAAAGTTTGGACAATTATTGTCCTAGGAAGGCTAGCGCTCAGGTAGTCAGACAAATATCAGTTTCCAGGGTAACCTTATCGCTGTGGTCAGGAGGTATGGCAATCTACATAGGGAATGTATGGTTGCCCTCAGGTAATTAACATTTAAATTTTAGTAATATGTTCAAGAAAATCTTGGTACTGAAGCTTTTGTATCTAAATTCCTTATATTATGGAAAATAATATTGTTTTATTTAGTCATTATTGTGCTTTCCAAGTATATTGTGTACTAGGATGTTTTAATAGAACTCATATCGTCGGCCAGTTCATCTCCAGTAGAACCATTTGGTTTTGAAACAGGACGCCACTGTGGAATATACTTATTGTTCACATACCAGGAATAAGTGCAGTAAATTAATGTTTTCAAGCATACCATACCATGCTGTATTGTTCCCCACTTCACCTGTGACATTAGCAGATTAATTTAATGTGTAGTAACACTATCTAATTCTACATCATATTATCTTACATCCATTAGTAAATTCAAGTGGCACTGTCAACAGATCAATATAGTGACATTATCCATGTCACATGTCAGTACACAATCAACACGCCAATCTTACAAATATCAATATTAATAGCAAATTTAAAAAAAGAAATACATGTATACCAATATATTTTTTTAATTAATATTATATTTTTATTTTGATGGGATATGAACAACATATACTATTCATTAAATGTAAATCACCAGTCTGTGTCAACCAGCCAAGCTGCTGTAGTATCAGTTTGTGTCAGGTCATTCTTTGTGTCAGTGGTATATATACGGTATATGTGCCAGTAATTCAATTGTAACCCTTCTATCAGACATGTTCTGCTTTAGTAGTTTAGTGTGACAGACTTGTAGTTTCACCCACGCTTCAGTGGCGACGTTCTGGGTGATCGGTCCAGCTAGGATATGCAGGCATGTGTTGTTTACTTCACTGATATGGACCTCGCTGCCGGACACCAATAATAGGGCCTACCATGTTGGAGGATAACACTTGTAAGTTTACTACTTCTGTGTGACAATTACGATGATGTGAGAGATGTGTACCTGGTCGTATATTGGGTCATTCCAGTGAGTTATGTAGTGTTCTGTACTGTATTGATGTATTGATGTATATTGTATGTGACATACGAGTATATGTCTGGATTTGTGTGGGTGTGGGTGTGGACAGGTATGTATGTCTGGGGTGTTGGGTGGGACCATGAACAGGTGTGTGTATGTGTGTTTGTATGTGAGTGTTTGTATGTGTATGTGTATGTGTGTGGTATCTGTGTGTCTGTCTGTCTGTGGTTGGGTGGGACCATGATCAGGTGTGTGTATGTGTGTGTGTTTGTATATGTGTGCATGTGTGTATGTATGTGTGTGTGTGTGTGTGTGTGGTGTCTGTGTGTCTGTCTGTCTGTGGTTGTTGGATAGAACAAGTATCAACATCTGTGAATGTGTGGCAAAACTGTAGATGTAGTTGTCCTACTTATTGCTTATGTATAGATATAAATTAAAGTAGAAAGCCACCAAAACAATTATCTGAACCAAGTTAATAACTAGGGGTATAACGATAGATCGAACTATCGATAGATTGCGATAGTGAGTAGTCCGATAGCAATACATCGATACTATCGATTATTTCCATTGATAGTACCATCAACTATCGATAGTTTTGATAGTGTACTATTTTTAAACACTAAGGCCAAATTAGTTGAAAACCCTTTGAGTATTTCAACACTATGTCATAAATGTTATTTTCCTTTTGGCAATTGACATATTTGTTTAACAATATTTTGGTTTGGGGATTAAATCAAATGATTACAACGCACTATTGTCTTGCATTTTATTCATTAAATACCAGTTATATGTACATTAGCCACTATATTACAAATAATTAGCCAT
>JAUTBV010017905.1:0-22039 GCA_032361325.1 Lepetodrilus fucensis | reverse complement strand
AAACCTCCCAGGCGGGGTATATGGAAAATTGTACTATCTGTAAAAACAGAAGGAACTTACATGAAAGGTAGGATAATTAAGCATTACAATCTATGAAGAACACATCAAGATTATGTATTCCAAATTCCTATATATTTTAATATATTTTATGACCTTTTAAAGTAAAATAGCAGCTGATCGTAGATATGTTGGTCTGAGTCACTCAGCAGCTCAATGACATTTTCCCATGAAATGCAATGCCTGCATATGTCACCCTTTCTTCAAGTAAATGACCCCTAGAATGTAGCATAGAGCGTCAGTAATGATGCAAGACTTATACTGATAATATTAAATGTAATTTCATACTAAATTTAGTTTTGGGGGTGATGAGTCACATTGACATCCTAATATGTAAGACTAGGGCAATCTATTATACTTTTTTTTCTATTTAGTTATTATGATTACCGGTAATGTAATTTTAGTATTCCACTCAATTATTCTACAGAAATGAGATACAGTATAGTTATTTTTTATTTTATTGTTTTTAATTTTATTGTTCATTTTGCTATTATTTTTTTTTAAAGCGATGTCCACAGATTCTTGAAATTAATTTTTTGATGGAAATAGAAATGACACTCGTTGCAATCCTTGACACAGTAGCCGCTCCAGACATCACTTTGTTTATGTTTACATGACCCCTGACCCTTGACTCCGATGACATCATGTTTGACTCCCATACCTGCCAGGTGTGCAGGCAGTGTGACCCAGTCGGTGTTCTGACAACGTGGCTGAGCGGTCCTCTCTCTCCAGTCTCACCGCATACCCAGAGACAGTTCACTGCCTTCACACCCACCGCAGATGTTTACTGTTGTATAACCACGCTGTCCATTATCCGCTGATTTGTCGCGGCGACAGCCCTTTTTCTGGATGTATACCAAAACCAATCCATGAAAGTTTTATCAGCAATGTGATTTTGTGATTGACAGGCTGATGGTTGAGGTTATAAATAACTGTACTTTCAGTCTCGGTGGCTATGTGTGTGAGTGTGCAATACCAGGTGTGGCTGAGGCTGTGATAGAAGCCTCCAAGCAGTGTCACGATTGATTGAGCTGCGTTAACCGGGCTCGTTTTATGGATTCATTCCGTTTTGTCGTCGTTGTGGCTGAGTTTCATCAAGAGATATTCCAAAGGATATTGTGACCGGCTATTGTGTTTTCGTTGTATGGGATTGTGTTTCCAGGGACAACAGTTAGTTCTGCGTAACAAGTGTTGGTGTGTGTTAACTTTACCCTTGGATGCCCATACACCTGTAGGATTGTAGACAATATGGAAGCATTTGTAGGCTCAGAATTCCATACCTCCATTCTGTGCATAGCTAAATATGTCTAGTGTCCAGGCACACTATGCCTAGAATTATAGCATCTGTTATTGAGAATAATGTCATTTGACATCATCTATATAATATACACTAGCTTGTATTCAGTTTAACAAAATATATATTTATAATTATTTTATTTATCTATTTATTTTTTTCATATTAATTTACCCTTTCACTTTTTCATATAGATTTACTTTTACAATAATATATTTTTATATCAAAATATAGTTTATCACATTTTTTGGTGGAAATTGTGTTTGTTTAATTTCTAAGTTATTCATTATCAAAAGAAGTATTTATTCAATTAGTATTAAAATCAATTTGAAAACTTTAAAGCACTGTGATACGCACACTATGCAATATACATCGTATCCACAAGTAAGATTTTTATAAATTTGAACCAATGAGCGATACAAAAACTAGCGAGACTGTAACTATGGTATCTGGGAGTGGTGCTAAGGAGGAAGTAGCAGAGGAAGAAGAAGAGGAGGAGGAGTATCGCCCTGTAATTAGTTCTGACAAAAACTATCTCAAGTTCCTCCAGCTAGTGCACTCGGACTCCTTGTTGGACGAGGATTACGAGTCTGAGTTGCGTACAAATGGTCTCGGTGAGGGCAGTACTCTTAGTGTTTGTAGCTTTTACTTTTTACTGGGATGTTCCAATAGTGTTTGAGAGAAAATTCATTCCAAACTTTGCATTGGTGAGGGTAGTAGTGTTTGTAACTTATTTAGTGGGAAATTTGAATACTCTTTCAGGAAAATTAATTCCAAACTTCAAAAATGTGCAGTTTCAATGTTTATGGGTTTGGGAATATGGTAACCATTCAAATCTTGTTATGTGATATCAACATGCCTAGACAATGACACATACCTAGTCCTTGTCAAAAACATTTCATGGCAATTTATTCGAGATTTCATGATTTCTTTACATTTTTAAAAATATTTTTTAAATATTTTTAATTCATTAAAATCGTTAACAAATAAAAAATATCATGAAACGTCTTTAACAAAGACTAGCGGCGGCAGTAATATTTTTGCTTTTGTTTGGATCATTATAACTGCTAAAGTACTTGTATATTGAGCCTAACTATGAGACTACGCACATGACTTGCCAGACGGTGATTGGCCATATCATTATTACACTAATAGATTGGATGTCATGTGCATGAAGGTATGTTGAGATCATATAATAAGATTTGAACAGTTAGCGTATTCCAAAACTCATAAACATAGAAAATCAGCATATTTCTATTTTATGACAATAAATCATTTTAAATGAAGAAAATTAGTATATTTGTCAAAGCTGTAATCGATATTTTCTCATATTATTTGATGATCTAAATAGGCATTTATCATGTTTTCAATATTGGTGTCAGGTTTTGTTGGCAGGTGTAATCTTATCAGATAGGCAAACAAGCAAGCGATGAGTCACAGGTGTAAACAATACAGCAGATAATTTGGTCAGTCTCTCTCAAGCTATATCCAGTTACTGTTTTAACAAATATTGTGGTTATCTAAAGTTTGCGTCCTGATAGTTAGAAATTGTGGTTGCCCCTAGGGCGTTGCAGCTTTAAATCTCTCCTTGGTGGATTAGGAATTGCTCTTTAGTATGTGGAAGGTTGTAAATGCCAATGGTCGACTGTCCCTTTCTTAATACAAAAACTTGATGATCATTATCCATTAGTGTTGAGAGCAAGACTGGAGAAGGTAGTTTATTCCACTAATTTGATAGTATCTAGTCCCCGGAAATAAGAATGTTCTACTTGTTGGACAATTTTAAGGAATTTTACACATTCATAAAATATTTATATTGTCAGCATTGCCTTAGAATGATGGATCATATGATAAATCTATTCTGTTTTCATTTATTTATTATTTACATTTTCTTGAATTTCATTGGTCAATCATTGTGTATGGGTGAAATGTTCATGCTGTGATGTTAAACAAAATCTCACTCACTCATTGGTCAAAATCGTTTAAAATGTGTGGTAGATCCATGAAATAATCTGGTGAAAACCGTCATTTGTCTTGACCTGATTATTGATGTAGGCCAATTGTGCATTGTAATAAAAAGAAACCAACACAATAGAGCATTAGGTTTAGTTTTAAAATGTTGACATATTTTGTCATGGCATATTGGCTAAAACTATACACGTGATGCATAAAAACACAATCCTCTCATAATACTGCTACAACTTGTACTATCGTCCACTTTATCATACGATGCCTACTACTCCGATTTGTGCTGTGTTAATCCGAATTTTCAACATTAAAAAAAATCGCTCCGAATACTGTGCAAAGTAAAATATTATTTTTTGCCAAGTTATGACACCTCATCCTGTGTTAAATCATCCTGAAACCTTCCACCTCCAAACATTGGTGTCTAAAGGAGCGACATCCACTCGGGGTACTGATCATGTTGAGTATTTTGAGTGCCGGTAATTCCAGCATTGCATTGTTTGTGTTGTAGATGACGACAGCTTGTCATCGCCGACGTACGAGGCGGCCGCGTTGTCTGACGCGTCGACGCCGGTGTACCAGGACCCCCTGGAGCAGGAGAGACAGCAGCTGGAGTGGCGCGAGGAACTCCTCAAGGTCAGTCCACCAGTTACCTCCCCTTGCTGACCTCTGTCTCCTGTATCCGGGGCTAAGTTCAGCCAACAATACATATAATACATTACAATTTACAATACTTTTCTCTACATGTAGTATGTCACCAAACAAGTTAGTAGGAAAATATCAGGAAATTGGTTTGCGCATCCACCCAGTCCATCGCTTTGGGTTTTCCTTCAAAACAATACACGATCCAAACCCTGTAGTGAAACGTCTTCATAAATATTAATAGGTATTGCTGACGGCTTGTGTAGTACTACATTCATTAAGGTGGACTGTCACAGTGTGTTATTTTCAACAACTTGTATTATCAATGCATGAGAACAATCAAATGTCACGATCAACACGTCAGTTCGATCGTTCTCATGCATTGATATTACAAGTTGTTGCTACAAATGGCACCGTAAGAGTCCACCTATACGTACGAATGTGTTTGAGTGAGTGGTTTGTTTGGTGTTGCAGGTGGAAGGGGAGATCGCCACGTTGAGACAGGTGCTAGGCAGCAAGGTCAGACATGCCTCCGAGTTGAAGCGCAAGATCGGCATTACGCCCTTCCAGGAGTTCAAGACTGACCTCAACTCAGGCCTGCAACACCTCAAGTCTTCAGATTCGTAAGTCCTTTCACAGTCCTGTATATTTATAATTATTACTGCCTGGGAGTTGTATTTATCATTACTTAGGTATAGGAATATGTAGATAACAAAATAAACAACAACAGCAATTTTCCACGGATATCGGCTGATTTATTTGTCCAAGGGTTGCTATATTTGCACTGGGTGTGGCTTCTGGCCTGCAAGCAGACCCCAGGCTTGTATCCCGCTGGAATCACACTTATCTGTTGCCGTGCTTGAGACTGGGATCTGTGGTTCATCTATTCTGAGGTGCATAGAGGTGTGTCACTGTAGTTTCGTAATGATTATACCAGACTCGCACGTGTGGCAACCAATGTTATCCTAGGCAGTCAGCAGCTGAAGTTACAGATTTGTAATTTCTTCGAGGGTCCAGCATTTTGTCATCCAAATTACACATTATAGTTGTGTAGTGGGCGTATGTATGTAGTTATTGTTTCATAGTAATAGAATCTCATTTGCATGGTGCCATGAAAAATGCTGTTGATGTATATTTCTTGTTCCAATCACATGCCAACAGGTGTTGCTTCATTGTAGTTAATACTTTGTTTCCACCTTTAATTTGTCATCATTTCTGCACAGTTTTCAATACTGTGCTGCTTGTGTTGAGCAATTTCATACAAGATGACAGCATTTACATATTTCCAAAGAAATTCTAAATACAATTTCATGCTCAACTCAAAGTTTTATTCACAAGTCCCCATATAAAATCTTGAGTGAGCATGAAATCTTACTCAACAAGTTTTGTACTGTTGAGATTACTAAGCTTTTTTTGTAAGATATTATGCTCAAGATTAGATCATTTTATATAGGGGTTTATGACGAAGACTTTGAGTTGAGCATGTAATCATACTCACATTTCGTAAACTCAGGGCCAGATTTGGCTGTGATGAAATTTTGTCTCGGCTGTAATGCAATATTATGTCATTGTGTCTCTTTTTCTAGTGTCATATAATGTCATGTAATGTTATCTGTTTATTGTGATGCAGTAGTACTTTCAATCTATTTTGGGGGGGGTCTAATGCGAGTGGTAATTTTTACCTGAAGTCGTGCAATCTTGTCTACTGTTTGTTGATGTGGTGTAATGTAATGATTTGTCTTTGTCTGCTGCATATTATGTTCTTGTCATTTGATATTATCAGATTATAGGACGTTCATTAATTCATCATGACGTATGGATGAAAGATTTTCGCTGCGACGTAAAACACAAACTCGCTCACTTCATAATTAATTTCATTAAATGTATCACACTTGAATCATAATTGTGGGAATTTTTCCAAAACTTTTAAGTTTGACTTCATATTTTGGTTACGGTTGGGATTTGTTTTGTTTTATGTTTTGTTTAATTTTATCTTTTTACTTTTACCCAAATTATTTTTACCATCATGATCATCAGCAAATCTATCTTACTCTTCTCCTTTGCTATGTTCAATGTCAGTGTGTCCATGTTATTGCAGGTATCAGAAAACCAGTGACACACTCCAGCAACTTAATGAAACTGTATTATATTCAGATGTGTGAGCAGACACTTTCAGAATGTACTCGTAACACTGGCTGGCTTCTTCCTGCCAAAGTTTGAAGAATTTGTGTTCATTCATCATGTTCATGTTCATGTTTGCATTTGGGATGTAGGTTTTCTCATCGTTTTCTTTGAAGTTTCTTACACTTTCATTAGCTCAACCATACAGAATCTCAGACAAGCTTATTATAGTAGATATTACTTTGTTTCATAACTCATCGTAGATGTTAGGCATTTTGGAATTTAGAAATCGTTCCCGAGGATAAGAAATCTTCAAGTAAAAATGTTGAGTGAAAGTCATTTTGAATTCTGCATAGACTTAAAGGCATAATATCACAGTTGATAGACCTGTATAATCGGACAAACAAATTTCGATCTGAGACTAATTACGCTTGATTTATCCACCCAAAAGTTGTTATTTATTGATGTACTTATCCCCCAATGAAAATGTTTTGTAATCCCAGTGCCTGGTACCATGGTCAGCATAAATACACTCACTAGGAAAATCAGCAAAAAATGCCACAACACTGCAAAACTCAATACACTATGAGCATAAAATCGTACTCAAAAAGACTTGTAACCTTGGTGCCTAATACGATGGTCAGCATGCATATTACATTCACTAGTAAAATCATCAGAATGAAAGAACATTAGTGGTTTACATCGCAGCGGGAATATTTTACCCGTACGTGACAAACTCATCAGATTGATTGAATTAGCACTAGACTGATTGAAAAAAAAAAAACTAATTCAATCAATCTGATGATTTTGTCGCGTACTGGTGAAATGTTCCCACTGCGACGAATTCATCAGAAAATGTCATCCCAACACTGTAAAACTGCAAACACATACCTGGTAAGCCTTGTTCAGCTTCTTCTCATTGCTAACAGATGTGGCCCACACGCCTCTCTGCAGTGAGATGTCCAGGTTCTTCTGGTTGTTGCACTTCATGACGAAGAACCGCGATGGATGGCTGCTGCCGACCCCAGGGTCTTTCTCCGCCCACTTGAAAGGGGAGGAGGACTGGGGGGAGGGGCAGGGTGTGCTGCCGGCGCTCCCCCTCAGGCTGTTGTTGCCGCTGCTGTTGCTGGCAGAGTTGCTGTGTAGAGACGATGTCTCGAGCTTGTCATCGTTCATCCGACTGCCGCCTGCTTCTGAAACAATCGTCACGAGTGGACAGGAACAATGTGAGGAACAGCGAACAACAGTTTACCATGGATTGATAGAATCAAAATTATTTGTAATTATGAAATTGATAACATTTAAAGTTTGTGTTTATTGATCAATCATAATTATCACTTCTTTTTTGGGGGGTGTGGGGGTTGGGAATTGTGGTTTGGAGCCGCTTTAAAGTTTCTTCAACTTATATCACGGCTTGTCATTAATATATATATATATCTAATGATTTTACATCAAGAAATTTTGTTGTATTATGAAAAACATTTTTCACTCCACACATCAATAATTTTAGTTCAATAAAGAAATCTGTCTTTTTACAATACAAGTCCTTTTTTGGTGATAATAGGTGATTTGTGATAATTTGAAATGAAAACAAAGCAAAACAACTCACTTAGGCTCATTTCTTTCCTCTTCGGAGGCGTAGTTGGGTATCTCCGAGATCCCTTATTCTGATAGTCCTCCGATTCAACATAGCCTCGGCCTGTCATCATCACTGACTCAGAAGCTGCAAGATAACATGGTAGAACAGGAAATAAACAGAAACTCTAAACATAGATGAAAGCCTAATAAAGTCATCACACTCTGCAAGCTCCCAACTGGTGGATTAATGTGGGCATATTTCCATATGAACTGTAAATGTTAGTAGTATTCTGCTCACCCATTGGTCGAGGTCTCTGACCAATCCCAGCAGGCTGCTGAAGGCCGAGAGACTGCTCCTCATTGGTTAGAACATTGATAACTGCACGCACAACAGCCTGTAATATATTCATGTAATGATCAACAAAATGGATAGACTAAATTAACAGTGTGTGAACCTTCTAAAAATTGAAATAACTAAAATTATCAGTGTTAGATAAAAGTTCTTTCTAAATCTTAGCATCATTATCTAATCAGATAATCACAATAAAGAACAATATTGCTGACCTCGTCCATCTGTGACCATGGCTTGGCAGGAGCCTTCATTCTCCTCAGGAACAGGTTGTGCCACTTCTGTCGGAGTTGAAGGATGATGCTGGCAGTCTGGAAACAAACGTGGGACATGTACAGTACTGGACAACAAGTGTGCATATTTCCATGTTTGTCGGCTGCGAGTGTCACTGTTATTCATCACAAGCTTTCGTTTCCATGGGACAATGTGGACTCAAATAAATTAATAATATAATCAATGTAATACTGATGTCAATCCAATGTTGTCGTCAGATTTGCAATTGACATAAATATTAATCAAAATGTAAATAACATAAGATAACAATAGCATCAACAGAATGTGAACTCAAATAAATTAATAATAAAATAACAATAGCATCAACAACTAGATTTATGTCAGGTTCAAATACGAGTGACACCGTCCATGTATCGTCCTGTTTCTCTTCACCTCCTTGTCAAACCTGGCATACAAGGTGTATCTAATCAGATTCTCACCTCCTTGTCCAGCATGAACGACAGCCATTCGTCCAGCTGCAGCGTGGTCTTCTTCAGTTCCTCCTTGTCCTCGCCCTCGCTGTCACTGCTGTGGTCCACGTACATCCCGTCTCCATCCTCGTCTGTAACACACCACAGGGCTGGTTTGATATCGAGGAATGTAACAGTGAACAAGGGACTTTACCCGCAGGCTTGTGTTTAATTTCCTGATACAAACCTCGGAGAAAGTTGTAATCTCTTACAAATTTAACAGCGCACAGGGGGTATTTAGATACCTAAGATATCTACACATTTATGATATTTCTAGCAATTTGATTGTATTGGTTGAGTAATAAAAATATACCAATTTTTCGTTAGCTCCCAGAGATGAACAAAAATATAACGAGGCTATTGTGAATGGCTAGATAAATACAGGTGATTGGCAAATGAAACTATGGACTACTGTTATTCCAATTGATTATGGGCAAAATATTCCCAAAACTCCCACTGTTATATTACAAAATGTTTAATAATATGTTCATTGTCGGAGAGCTGCAGGCTCAAAGTGATATCCATGGCAATGAAATCGACCCCCAAGATAAAATAATCAGCAGATGTCCATGAAACATTACCATGCCTGAAGCAACAGGATGCAAAAATAATTTTGGTAAAATACAAATAAGTCAACTAACATTCCATGATCCCCTCTGCCTCTCGGATGGCCTCGGGGGGCAGTTTGGACGGTCCGGCAAATATGGCCACAGTGACGGCGGAAACAACGGTGCAGCATCTGGCGTTGGCCAACTTGTTAAAGCGGGTCATCTCCTCGTACACCAGCCAGTCGGCCGGCAGACAGCGCACAGACTTGGCGTGGGTGGATGCTCCGCTGGCCCACTCGGTCGTGGGAGCAGGACTCATCACTGATTGGCTGTGGAAATGCACCCTCGACTCCTTCCTACAATGAGATTAGTGGAGATATCTGTTAAATCCCCCCCACATCACTCTGGTTTGATATGATATATAGTGCACGCAAGCAAACATTTTGTGCCAGGTTTGAAAACTATCATTCCATATAGTTGCACATATAAATCACAAGATTTGATTTAATTATTGCTTAACATCACTGCAGGAATCCTTGTCGCAAATGGGTGAAAGATTCCCGCAGCGACATTAAACTCCATATTCACTCACTCACTGCATGACAACCTAAGAAGACAGAACAGCAGGGGTGCTTTCAATGACACAAGCAAGTTTGCAAGTGGCTTACAAGCGGCTCACAAAACTAGCCACTGTCTCAAAGAGTCGTATGGGACAGGAAACCAGTTTAACTAAGCGGTTTACTCAGCACTGTGCTGATTGCACGCAGCCCAGGCCATGTGACTGTGCAGACTTACTGTGTGACCAGGACACTTCTGTTCCTGTGGACACAGGCGATGTTGGGATACATCCCGGCACACAGGGCAGCTTTCACAACTGCCCAGTTCTCGGAGTTTGTGTTCAGATCCCGGATATCTCCTCCACCACGGGCTCTCACGAACCCAGAAGCTCTCAGCTGTCCCAGTAACTGTGTCCTGGAAACAAAGACGAGCAGTATCGTAACATTTAACAAACACGCCTAAGACTAACTAAGACTTAAGACTAACTAAGACTAAGACTAACCTTTTTTTCTTCTTCTTTTTTCTTTTTTTTTTAAATTTGGGGTTTAAAGTCGCTTTCTAGAATATTTCAATAACATCACGACTCTGTCAGTTTAGGGCAGGAGGAAACCTGCAACATCCGTAGCGCTGAATGTTGCAGTAAACCTGCGAGCACCGGCTGGTACTGACAAGACCAAGGATGATAACTGCATTGCCATTCTACAGTTGGTGCATCCTATCAATATCGCGTCAGGAAGGTAACTTTCGCAAACATTGATGCCGGGCTCCCCCTGGACGGGATTTGAACCTGGAACCTTTGGCTCCGAAGTCCAACGTTCTACCACTGCGCTACATCCCGCACCTAAGACTAACTAAGCCTAAGACTAACTAAGCCTAAGACTAACTAAGACTAAGACTAACACAGTCACACCGAATATAATGTTGAAAAGAAAACCAGTATATTATAATTTTAGTTCTGTTTGTTTCTATCACTTTGCTTCCAGCAGGGAGAATATTAACGATGCTACAGAGTTCGAGTACAGGGTGTAAAAGAATTCACCTCATGCCGACTATCATTTCCATGCAGGCTGACGACAAGAAGTTCCTGTCACAGAAAGATTTCTCCCAGCCTTCTGTTCTTGCCTTCTGCCAGGCCTGAAAACAGAATAAATCCAATGATGAGTAAGTTAGCGAGTTACTGCTTAACATCACAACACTCATTTTTGCCATTATATGACAATGTAGTAAAATGGTTGAACAAAATTGTGAGCAGAACTTAACAAAACATTGATTTGATATTTGCAAATAAACATAAACGAAATGCTCACCTGGAATGCTCTCAACAAAGCCATGTGATCACTGAATGTTCCTGAAGCAAACTTCCTACGTGCCATAGCAGCTGCTCTCTTCTGATATGGTTGAGACGGCAGAGTGACTGCAACAAACATCAAGGTTATGTTTACTTCAACTTCCAATCAAAGACCAACATACACAATGACTAACTCTCTCAATGCTGGAATCAGCCGGAGATTCTCTAAAGCGCATTGTTGGTACGTAATCCAGCAAGGAGAGGGTTAAATGTAAGTTTCCACTGCCAAGTTGTCTGGCCCTGAGGTTACAACTTTTTTATTATGATTTCATGCTCCTCAAACATTTTTTTTCACAAATCCTCATACAAAATTTGAGCGCGAGCATGGAATTGTACTCAACAGGTTTCGTAACTTCAAGGCCAGTTCCACAGAACAATCATAATGCTACGAGAGTTATAACTCCCATATGTTAACTTGATTGAATCTATGGCTCTCTTAGCACGATGATAGTTCTGTGGGGCCAGGTGACTGCAGCACGACTCACATGGATCTCTGTACGCCAGGGAGCACACCACAGTGAGGATAGGGTCCAGACACTTGAGGACCACAGAGTACAGGACCATCTTGCCCAGCCGAGGCTCCACGGGCAGATCTGTCAGATGGTGGCCCAGCTCTGTCAAGTCTTCCCACGTGTCCAGGGCATCAATTTGCTGTCAAAATAAATTATTGGGTAAAACCCCCATAGCAATAGAATAACAGCTACTGAGAGAGTATTTGAAGCTCAGTATAGACCATATGGTAACAGGCAGAGTAACCGACACAGACAAACAATTGACGACAACTGTACACTTTGTATAGACATTGAATTCCAGATTTAATATCCCAAAATATTATAAACAAGTGTTCTCCGCCATACATAAGATGTCTGATAACTGGACAGCTTTCAATCTCAAACCTCCATGTTTGTAATCAAATGAGATACCAATAACTTATTTCTGCATTGTGTAGAACACATTTTGAACCAAGGGCGATCAGATGGCATGTATGTAATTTATATCAGCACTCACTTTTAGGAGTTGAACGGCGTGTCTAGTTACAAGGAAGGACGGAGGTTCTGGACACTTGGTGAGGAAGTCGGCGATGCTCATGTTGAGTGGCGCCAGTAGCTTCACGTACAGACACAGCTCCTGAATGACAGACAACACACAGCTTATCATGATCAAGTTCTAGTTATGATACAAAGTCAAACTACTGTATTTGACGTAATATACACCAAGGGCATTAAACATTTTTATACAGGGGTACGTTTATTAAAGTCCGAAAGAAACACAAATTATGTGTGCTTCAAGTACAACATGTACAAGGGAGGTAATTTTGGCTTGTGGGGAGATAATAACAAAGATGACGGATTGATGTATAGCTCTACTCTCATTCGAACTAAACAATGTGGTCAATCCTAAACCTAACCTTGTCATCAATACCCCAGTCCGTTATAGATGTGCAACTGGACCTGTCGACTTGTTGGTCGATTGAGTTACCTTTTTCAGAATAAATACCCGGTAGAAATAGGGTACGTTTGGAAATGGGGCGATTATTTGGTACGATATGTTATAATTATTTTAAATAGTTTAACGGCGCGTTTATTGCGTGTTTAATACGTCTAATACGGTAGTTGTGATAAAGGACTGCTGGGTGGTGACCTACCGGCAGTGGGTACTGCAGCAGGGGGTTTAATACGTCTAATAGTTGTGATAAAGGACTGCTGGGTGGTGACCTACCGGCAGTGGGTACCGCAGCAGGGCGTTTAATACGTCTAATAGTTGTGATAAAGGACTGCTGGGTGGTGACCTACCGGCAGTGGGTACCGCAGTATCTCTGGCTGCTGGTAGTCCTGCATGCTGTTGTAGCGGATGTGACTGAACATGTGGTAGCACACGCCTGGCCGACACCGACCCGCTCTGAAATGACACAAAATCACAACGCTAGAAATGACGCCTAATTGCAATGCTACAAATACAGTGCCATTACAATACTGGTGAGATAGTTTTACATACATTTCTCCCCACTCTTGAGATTTAAATAATTGCTTTATGTAGAATAATAAATACTAAATCAAGACGTATTTTCTCTGCAAAATATCTGAAACACAAACTTTCAAATCATGGATTCATCAGTATGAGACATTTCGTGTTAGGATGGTGATTAAAATTTGTTGGAAAATCTTGCTTTGCCTTGCCTTGCTTAAATCGTCCATCAACACCCATCACAGACACTAACCTTCCCTTTCTTTGCAGACTGCTGGCTTTTGAGATCCAGTTGCTTTTTAGTGTTGAACATGATGAGAAAGCGTCAAATGATTTCTGAAATCATAACATTGAGGGATAACTATTAAACCTCTCCCTGCTGGATTAGACATAGGCATAGCCCTTTACAGCATATCAGATTGCCTTTAGCAGGAAGAGAATAATAGTGTTTGAAAGGGTAACTTTCATTTATTTGTATATCGGAAGAACTAAGTTTCTCAAAAATGCAAATATTTGACATGGACATGCTGGATGTGTTAACAAATAATTACTTTATAAATACAAGAAATCAATGTAGAAACAACCTATTAGTAGATTAAAGCTAGATTTCTAGACATCTGTACACATTATTGTATATTATTCACATGACAACACATAAAAGTATCAAAAGCATGTTCCTAACCTCCTTTACTTTGCCTGCGTCGATCACAAACACAACATCATTGATGGTGAGACTGGTCTCTGCAATGTTTGTGGACAGAATCTGCAAGAACCAATAACATGTCAGGTTGATTAGGCTACTATTGAACATGATTAGACGAGTTGTACATGTGAAGATCAAGCACATCAATCTTGACTATTTTCAAAACAAACATATTTCTATGATTACTATCATGAAAATATTCTTCTCTAGCTTCTTTTTAGTTTACAGCCATTTTCAAGATAAGTTCACGCATATGCTGATGTCAGATTACAGTCAGAATCCTTCAACATATGTAGTGCATAGCATTGCAGTAAACCTACTAGCACTGGCTATTTATTGATGACTCAAGGATTTTAACATTGCTGCGGGAACCTTTCACCCATTTGCGACGATCCATCCAGTATTGATAGACGTTGCTACTTACAATTTTCCTGACACCCTGTGGAGGTGTTCTGAAGATCTTCCTTTGATCTGTAGACTGCATAGATGAGTGAAGTGTGTACATTACATATCTGGAATAAAGCATGCACAAATACTAATACATGATAGCAACTAGATTTTGTTAAATAGTACAAAATATATTATTTTATTATTTTTAAATTGGAGTTTAGAGCCACTTTCAAGATTATAATTTATTAACAACCATGAATAATTAAATGAATATTACAATACATATATATAATAATTATTGTGAAATTCTCAAACCTTAAATTTTCAAAGCGCTTGTCCTCTGCAATGCCATCTCTAATTCCAACAATGTCGTCATAGCCGGGCAGAAATACAAGGATGGCACCTGGAAATATATTGTGTACAATCGTGTACAAAATGGCCAATGTGTAATTCTGTTTTGCACACACCTCAACTCAGGTCCAGTGACAGGTAGATTAAATTCTGTATATTACCTTTTCATTTATTTCAGAGTTTTATCATTTTCTAAAATATGTTGGTGATAAAAGTAGTGATCTGTTTATGGATCTATGATGAGAGTCTACAATAGCTTTGTGATACTACAAGACTGACAAACATCTCCTGGTACAGATGTAAACCCAGGATGAAAACTTAACATTGCATGCAAATCCTGCTGGATTAGGCAAAAGCGCGGCTCATTAGGGCATTTCTGGTTGGCTACAGCTGGGAGAGTGTTAAACTAGACTTTACTGTGGAATACCTGGCTACCAACTTTGCATTCGAACAGGAACTTTTGTGTTTGTATTCTTACCTTCTTGCTGAGAAGTAATGATGTGGTGGATGAGTGCAGTGACAAGGTCAATGTCAACTTTCTCATCGTCAAAACTGTGGTGGTAAATGTTGAGCAAATCTTGGTCTTCAGGGGAGACAACTACAGCCTCTTTTGGATTTGCCTGATCACCAGAGTCTTCACAATCCAGATATGCTCTGAAGATAGAAAATAACATATATGATGTATATTCATATGATTTAATTGTTTTAATCTAAAAACTTTTAGTAACTAGGTTAAAATGGGGATCCAGGTATTCCCCTCCAAAAAGATTCATTATCTGTTGGCAACTTACTCCTCAGTCCAAACTGAATCCTGATAAAAAAAATACATGAGTGACATATTGTTTTGCGTCACAGCAGGAATCTTTCACCCAATCTTAAATGACTAACGAAAATACCAAAGTTATTCAACAAAGAAATACTAAAGTGATTCAACAAAGAAATACTAAAGTGATTCAACAAAGAAACACTAAGATTTCGACAAATCACATACGCGTATGCTTCCAGCATTTCCACAATGTTGTTCCTGTTGAACTTTTTGGCCCAGTCGAGTGCCGTCCATTCATTGGAGGCCCGGATGTTGACATTGGCGCCAAGGTTCAGGAGCTGTTCTATCGTGGCCGACATTCCGCGTCCAGCCGCTATCATCAGCGGCGTGGCACTCGTCTCAGTGTGCATGTAGTCAACTGTGAGGAGATCAGGTGTCACAGACATTTAGAACAGGAGGCAAATAGCATGTACAACGTATCCTATCAAAACAGCATTGGAAGGTTATATACGTGGACATTGACAATAACATGCCAGAAGTTGGCTCATTGCAAACAATCAAAGCTACAGTGCAGAGTGTTAGAAATTTAGAAAATAATAAGTGGATAATTCCCCCATAGGCCCAATGTTAATCGTGGTCAAATCTGTAATTTTCAGGGATCCCATAGTAACCTTTAACATTGCAGATTTATAAATGACCCCCAGGACCCCCTGGATTTCGAACACTGCTGTAGTAGTTGACTCACCACTGACATTCTCGGCCATGATGAGGTGGAAGATCTGGGCGAAGATGTCCTCGTCCCCAGACAGCCACACCTCACTGAGAAGCTTGTCCATCTCCCTGATCACCGACACATCCAGGTCCTCCTTCTCTTCTCCCAGCTGTCAACACCAACAGTTCATAGCCTAATGTGCTGTACCTGGGTTGTACTCAATCTGTACTACTTTTCACTACTACTATGTAGAGCTATGGAAGCTGTTCAGCCAGCATTTGTAGTACAATGTAGTACTACCTTTCACTACGTGTTTGGACCCTGTAGTGTTTATAAGAAAACTCAAAGCATGAACTGGACACATCTGCAAACCGATTTCCTGTTATTTCCTTACTAACCCATTCAGCCAGCCACTTTGTACAAAAGTAGCATAGGGTAGTGTAGTGAAATGTAATGCAGTCTGAATGCACCCCAGCTCTTCCTCTTACAACATATCCTGCTCATACAGGTATTGCATTAATTCTAAGAGCAGCCCTGTACAGTCTTAACTTTCAGTACAATATCCAAAACCAACATTCCAAATGTTCTACCTCCCCAAAGGCGAGTGAATTATTGTTTTACGGATCATATATTTCTAGATAGTATGTGTTATAGCTATTCAATTAACTTTCTCCATGCTGAAGGCAACCGGAGATGCCTTAAAGTGCAGTGCTTGTGCCTAACCCAGCAGGGCGAGGGTTAAGGACAACTTTAAGCATGTTAAGTGAAACATACATCCAAAGCCAACCAGTTTATCACCACGTTAGGTTCACATGCTGGTGTCGTGATGACTCGTACCTCCTTCAAGTCGACCTGTCTACTGTCTGGCATCCTGTCCGAGTCGTACTCGTCCTCCTGTCGTGGCTTCGACATCTCTGTGTTTACGTCGTGTGTGTACCACTCGTCCAGATGCTGCTGCTGACTCTTAACTGCAACCAGTGAACATTTCTGCTATGTAACTGTGGTAACGAGTAAACATTTCCGTTATGTATTGCTGTGACCATAGAGCAGATTTTAGTCTATTTTCCACAGTTTTACGTCACGGTATCAGTGTTCGAAATACAGAAAATAATAAAGGGGTCATTGTACATAGGCCCAATGTTAATGGTGGTAAAATCTGTAATTTTCAGGGGGTCACACAGATACCTTTAACATTACAGATTTTCAAATGACCCCTGGACACCCTATTAATTCGAACACTGCATATAGTACAAGCTTACCATTGCCAAGTTCCTTCCTGTACTTATCCATCTTCTTATTTGTGTACCCAGTGCTGCAACGAGATTCATAAACTAGGAGATAGCTGATGATATAGGCGATTGAACTGAATGATTGGCATAATTGCATAATGTCATTTGCAATAATGGTTCAACCATGTGTGATGAAACATCAGACTTGATAAATCTGAGATCTATCGTAAACAAGTAATACAGTATTGTTATATACTCTTAAAAAGCGGTGGAGATCACAATTTAACTGCTACTTTTAAACACTAACCATTTTAGAATGTCTTCCAGGAAGTACTCTTCTACATTAAACAAAGTCCCTGGAACTGCAACATATACTTGGCTTCAGCATTGTAATCTGAACAAACAGCTCACACAATAACAAAACTGGGTCCAGTATACAGACAAAACTAATGTTCTTGCATTAAATAGTCAATACACATGCATATAGCAAATTATAACTCTCATAGTACTATGATTGTTCTGTAGAATGGGACACTAAACCTAAGAAAATTTGAGTTACCTCCTCTTTTCATTAGATGTTATCATCATCCTTGTGCATTAGCTCTCTTGTAGAAGTACTGACAAGGTAAAATCCCTTGGATTTCTAAACTTTGAACTTGTAATCTTTCCCTGCATTGCCATCCTCTCACCCAATCTGTCTATATGCCATCACTTTTACATAAATCTTCCTTATTCTTGTCAACACAAAATGAAATGACAAGCCCAGCAAAAATTAAAAAAAATATGAACTATACCAAATCAATCAATGCGTCATCATCAAGAATCATTGTTTACAAATGTGCAGACTGCACTATATGAATATGGACTTACCACATGCTACGGGACAGCCTCCAAAGTACGAGATGAACAGCTCTGTATTGAGAGCAGCACTCATCAAAATCAGCCTGAGATTCTTGTATTTCACCAGGACATCTTTTAACACAGCCAGTAGAAAGTCGCTGATGCGGTCTCGCTCGTGTATCTCATCCTGGTTGATGACAAAACACAGATATCAGGTTAGGCAAATTGTACGGTTACACAATCCAAGGTATAAGCCAACCTAAAAGTTCCATGTTTATTTCACAACATTGTCATTTTACTTCAGAATACAAAAATATAATTATGTAGACATTACATTAGACATTACAAATTCACATTCATGTTGGAATCTAACACACAAACACATATCTTCTATCCAATCCCATGTATTGGTAAGAGCGCCTGCAGTATCACTTACGACAATGATGTGCGTTAGCGTCCCAAGGGCATTATCTCCTCCCATCAGTGTTCGCAGTAGGACACCCGTAGTGCAGAAAGTCAGTAACGTCTTCGGAGAAACTCTGCAAAGAACAATAATAAATCCTAAATGCTGAAACATACATTACTGTGTACTGTGTATGATGGAAATATATTTTAGCTAATAAATTAAATGTCTACTTCCAGACTTGTGACGTACTTGCTCTCCAGTCTGATCTGGTAACCGATGGTTTGACCGATCTTCTCTCCCCTCTCTTGCGCCACTCGTTCAGCCACACTCAGCGCTGCGATCCTACGTGGCTGCGTGCAGAAGATGCGGCATGGTTTGTTCTTCTGACAGCACTCGTCCAGTATCATTTGTGGGACCTGGAGAGAAGAGACATAGGATGACATGTTTTGTTATCAACATGATTAAGTGCTGCATAAAGATGCTACTGTAAGTATTGCAGTTAGTAATTCTAAAGGAAGAAAGTTCCATATATCTGCTACTAGATATGTGAAAGTTGGATGTAGGAACACAAACAATCTTATGTGAATGTCACTTCCTGTGGGACTAGCTCCAAGATGCATACATACCTGCGTAGTTTTACCAGAGCCTGTTTCCCCTGCCACCAACAGAACCTGGTTGTGGTTGACTGCGAACACGATATCCTCTCTCAGCTGCTGAATGGGCAAACTTTCCCTGAATGGATCCAAGTCGGTATCGCTTCGTGGAGGTGGCACCTGGGGGACACCATTATTCAGCCGACCAATCGTCAACTTGGAAAACTCTCGCGTTACTGAAGAATGAATGAATGCAATATTTAACATTTTAGATCTATAGCATCTGCATCAAAAATATATATAAATTAATAATTTCAGCTGTGCATATAAATATAATAGGAACAATGATAATGAAAAAAAAAACACAATTAAAAGACAAAGAAAAGCTCATTATACCTTCACTGATAGATGACTTCTGTGTTTTGGGCTGAAGATCTTGGCGTTCTTTGGCCGTGAGAGGGAATCGTTGTAGAACACTGATAATTTGCTGACGAGAATTTCTAGCCAATTGAAAACCTGACTCTGTGTTCACTGCCTGACTTGAATCTTTCTTATAGATCGTGAGATAACGATGTGCTGTTTTTCTGTAAGGCAACGACAAGTCATTGATGACTACAAAATTATCCTATGGGTTTTCATGGAGCAAGGTAAGAAAATATTTCAAAATCTGGTGGTTTAAAAAAAAAATTGTACAGGTAACAAGTATAAGGTTGCAGGCAGACTTACCCTCTACTCTTGGACTTCATACCCAGATCGCCACATAGTCTATGAATGTAGGCTCTCTCCGTAGCAGTCAAGGATGACGGAAACTCCAACTCTGCAATTCAGCAAATAATACATGTACTATTGTATGTAGTTATATATAGTAACTTGATTATGAAAATAGTATTACCTGCCTATCTCAAGAGAATATTCAATTTAGCATTTCATTTTCCTAAGCATATTTGGGATTCAATGCTATTTGTAATGGTAGGTGCCAAAATTTATGACAGCTTCAGAAATTTGGGAAAAACATGTCATTTAACCCTCTCCATACTGAAGGCAACCGGAGATGTCCTAAAGAGCAGTGACTGTGCGTAAACCAGCAGGGAGAGGGTTAAACGACCATATTGATGGAAATCCAATTGGTGACTCCATCATGTCCATATACTGCAATGCAGCCAATCATACCAGCTGGATGGTCACAGGGTGCAGGGATAATAACCAACTTTAAAATGTACTCGCACGATTAATGATACAAATAACAAATGTTTACAAAAGACATGAATTCCTACTCGCCCTTAGGATACCTTTAGCATTGGGAGAAATGGCCTGGGCGAGTGGGCAAGTGTTAATTGCGAACCCTGAAATATACGTGTGCAACAGTAAAATCTTATACTGTACCTCAAAGTCATTGACTGTTTGACTGCTTGAGATTGGTAACTATTATATTTAACACAGCATTGTCTGACTTTATCTGACTGCTTGATGACTGTCTGACTGCTCGAGACTGGTGGTAGCTCGCCACCATAATTTCAATTTATTCGATAAAAACCAATTTGACAGTCTGACTATTTAAACATATTATCTGACTGTTTTATATAGCCACCTGGCAAACACACGTCATTATTACAACATTATTACAATATTGTAATATTATTGCTATGTTGTAATAATGTTATATAACATGTGTTTGCAGGGCGACCTTCATTTGCCCTTTTCTGGCTATATTTGAGACCTGTAATTATGATTGCCTTTTGTCTGAATTAAATATTGGCAACCTTTAATTCCCTGTTTGATATTGGCAATATTCAATGTTCTCATCTATTGTTTGCAACATTTGCTGTTATTGTCCCTTGTCAGATTTTGGCAACCATCACAGTTCTTTTGTTGGAAACTATCACAGTTCTTGTCTGATGTTGGCAACCGTTACAGTTCTTTATCGGATGTTGTCAACCTTCATAGTTATTTGTCTGATGTTGTCAACCTTCACACTTCATTGTCTGATGTTGGCAACCTTTGCAATTCTTTATCTGATCTTGGCAACCTTCATTGTCATTTGATGCCTACATTTACTGTCCCTTGATGGCAACATTCACTTATGGTGGCAACTGTGATGGTGATATTCACTGTCCTTTGAGGGTGGCAACATTCACTGTCCTTTGATGATGGCAACATTTACTGTTGTTTTAGATTGGCAACTTTTGTCTAACTGCTATCAGACTGTTAACCTTTTTAATAATGCTCTTGTCCAATTTATCAAGACGGTGGTAACTTTATATTGTCTGACTGCTCAACAATGATATTAACGATTTCGATTGGGGATGCTAAAACTTCCTATAACTTGATAATTTATTTAATACACTTTCGAGCCCAGATATTTAGTTTTTTATCGAGTTCTTTGAACATTGGTAAATATGTAGCCAAGGAAGTCTAGTCAAGGCAAGACTGTTGTGATGAACTAATCTCATGGATATGGAAACCATGTTATTAGCTTTCACTGTTTGTTCTGACGTCTGGTGATTTTATTCTGACTTTATGTTTTTCAGTCAGATGAAATCAATGATGGTGGCAAAGATGATTCAGACATTGGATATTTGAAAAACTGGTTCAGAAAAGTGGTGAGTTAACATATATTTATTCAATTTTCTTAATTCATTCAATACTTTACCCAAACTTCTGTTACAATGATGATGTGTGGGTATTACAGGAACACCCAGTTGTGGTTTCTCCTCCCTCTCTATGCAGACAAGTATGGGATCACTGAAATACTGTGGTTTATCCTTCTCCCTACTGAATTGTTTCATATATAGGCCTGGTAAGTCGTGGGTACAGCACGTAAACTAGTGCAAATGTGTTGCTCTGCGCTTCGCACATACACCACTACACCTGCAGTAGACTG
>JAUTBV010017794.1:0-22054 GCA_032361325.1 Lepetodrilus fucensis | reverse complement strand
CACACACACACACACTCTCTCTCTCTCTCTCTCTCTCTCTCTCTCTCTCTCTCTCTTTCTCTCTCTCTCTCTCTCTCTCTCTCTCTCCCCTCATTCCCCCGCCCCTCTCATAAAAAAACTATGTATACTATATTATATTTACATTCTACTCGCAATAGATATTATGTATTTTATATAATTATGACAACGAAGTGCGACATAACTATCTTTGCATTCTAAACAGTACTAGATTTGAACTACGCCAAATGTTGTACCTATGCACACATTCTGCAACTGTAGACTAAATTGTATTTAATATCAATTTGTAATACTATTATGGTTAATTATGTTAAATTATTTGCTAGTTGTTTTAGAACATTTTTATTGACCGGTGCATTTTAGTCTGAAATGTGCATGGAAGTGGGTATATTATAGGCTATCCAGTCTGGAAGTGCGTACTGTTTTATATATATAGTATTATATATCTGTGATATTAGTATATATGTAGCTCGCACAAATATGCCATATTGTTTTACATTACATTATCTTCTCATTGGTATAAATGTGTAAAGGTGCGTTCAGACCTAGTGCGGGCGGCAGCCGCAGAGTTTTTAAAACGCACGGTTTCCTGATTTGTGTTGGGTCCACACTACCGACCGAAACCGCGCTGAATCCTCATACGATATATGAATTAATTTAATATATTCAAAGTCAAAGGCCACAGGGCATATAATATATGTTACAATATATAAGAGATACACAAATTAAATACAGTCATGTGTATCGGATAAACGGTAAATAGTTTTGCACTACACATGAATAGACTTCTATGCAGTTTGAATTCAAGAAGTGATCTGTGCGGGGAAAACGCATGCAGTGGGAAACGGTTCCCGCGTTAGGTCTGAACGCACTTTAACCCAGTCATAATAGTGGTCCTTTTTGTTTGCATTAGTACACCGTTTTGATCATGTATGTACATTTGTGTTTATTAAGAGCTCAATTAGGCCACATTAATCTTTTTTTAAAGTTTATCATATAATTAAACAATATAATATTGTATCCGGGTGGGTTGCATTTAATTAGTTAGAAAAAGTAAATGGTGTTGGATGGAAGGTTTTATATTTAATATTTAAGTTATTTTAAATGTATATTTTAAATAGTTAAGTTATTTTAAATGTATATAATTGATTGTCCTTCTATTTTGACTGAAACTAATAAATAAGTAAAGCCTCGATTAAATCAGAACCAACATCACATATTAAAACAAAATCAAGAACAATAAAAGAAAAACATGAACAATAACCTCGCACAAAGTAAGAATTGGAGGATTGTATATTTTACTTGTATTTTAAAATTTTATACGTAAAATACAAAAATCACATATGAAAATAATACTTTATGGGATGGGGAGGAATGCACGAAATATTTAACAATTTTGTATGGCCTCTGAATATTATGCTTTTTGGGTATACTTGTATACATTACTTGTTATGTCGTCTTATACAATGTCATATTTTCATTCTCTTTAAAGGTTCTTTCAGCAAAACAGATTTATCCTATTATGTTTAGTTTTCTGTTTGATTTGATGCATGATCAGTTATAATAAAAAGCTGTGAGGGACGGCAACATAGAAGGAACAATGGCGTTTGAATTCAATGTAAATTCAGAAAACCAAACACTTGTCTCCAGTATGGCCCAATGTATAAGTACTGTGGCTTAATTACTTGTTAATATGCATTTGGTATATTGACTGCAATTCATCTTTAATCTGTACCTAACTAAAGTCATATATTTGATTTTAAAATAGGGTTTAGAGCTGCTTTCAAGATCTTTCAAGACAGACCAAGGATGATAACTGTATTACAATTGACAATAGATACTACTAGACAATACTTTAATATCCACAGGGGAAATTTGTTGTGTAACTCAAGGTAGAGCGAAATAATACAATACATCATGTATATTACAAACAGGCAAGAACTATACACACATATACTAAGAAGGAAGGATGCACACGTAGATACAAACAGTAACAGGTATTACTCACTTAAAAGGCGGATATACACGAGGGGATAAAATAATGTTTCCTCTAAATTAAAAGAGGAACTTTAAAACGGCGACCAGAATGTAAAAGTAAATTCATGATCTAAAAAGTGTGAATCGTCTGATAAAATATATAAAACGAGCCTAGCGGGGTAACTCTCTCTGAATACAGAGACTGAATACTGGTAAATTTCCCCACACATATGTTACTGCTGTCAGTTCTATTTATGGAGGACAAAAACTCAGAGGCCAATTTAATTTATTTATATTTTTTATTTCCCTTGTGTATATATATATATATATAGCCTATTCGCCTAGATGTTACATACGATGATGCGATGTTGTGGGGGTGAACCACGATTTAAAAGTAATTTCACCAGTAATCCGGATAATGACTCGGCTTACTGGCGTTAGGGGAACTCAACTCTTGACCCTTCCCGCGTTCTACTTCCCGGCGTTCTTTCTTCGGTTCGCACGCCGTTTGGCACATGTCTTCCGAAAGGAAGTTGTTTGCATTTCCGCCGCAGCCGTCGAAAACGAAACGTTTGCACATGCGCGCTGAAGGATCGTAGTAAAATCTGTACGTATCCGGGTAGGCTTGGCAATATCTTCCGTGGTCCAAGGGTAGTTTACATTTCGAGCGCTTGCACTGCCTGTTGCAGCTTCCCATCGACGGAAAGATCCCTGGTTGCTTCACGCAGTGGTTCCGGCGCAGACTCCGGCAGTTTCGGCTGCGGCTGTTGTAGTAGAAGCCTCCACAGTGACCACGGGAGATAATGCAGGCCGAGCACTTGCAGACGTGGTTGCATTCTCCTCGCGAGATGAACCGGTTTCCATTTCCGTGGCATCCGGTGTACGTGAATTTCTGGCAGTTTGCGGTATGGCGATTGTAGGAGAAACTGGTTATGTTCTGCGCGCATGAACCTTGGACTTGAGGTAGGAAGCATTCTGAAGAGGAACCGGAAGTTTAAATGCAATGTAATACACGTCTACTATGAGCAAAACCATGTATAGCAATATAGAATAGTCCTATCCTATGAAACACACGTCAATGACGGCTGTTAAAGTAGGTAATGGCCATGCATGCAATGGGTTTAAGAGGATGGCATTATTCATACAACTCGTACAATAAAGATACTGATGATGCTGATGATGACGATGACGATGATAATAATAATAATTTTCTTTGTTCTATTTTTTATTTCAAATTGAAAATGATTTCCCAAATACCGATATATTGAAATGAGGGAAATGTTAAAATGTTAAAATTATATTATTAGTATATTATTAGTATATTATTAGTATATTATTAGTTCCCAAACAAATAATACTAGCCCCCACTCCTACCAAAAAAAAACATAAAATCCTTTTTGCTTTTTACGTATATTTTTCAAAATAATTTATCAAAACAAAATATTGGCACACCCACACAACACATAATAATACCAATGTATATATAAACTGTTATAGTAGTACATCGAAGAGCAATAACCGCATGTATACACATAACCCACTATTATGTGGACATGAAGTACATGTTGTCTTTTTTGATTGATGGCAATTTACTATGTATACGGAGTAGATCAGTCATAGTCATATTTACAATATTTGTCAGGTTTTGTACTAGAACAGTGTACTATTATCTCAAAATATTTACGATACATGTTGTACTAAATGGAGCATAATACATTCATTGATGTCTCGAATATGCTACATGTCCGTGAAACCACCTTGAATGTCATACACAAATAATAACAATGCGTTAGTGTATGTGGGTAGTACTAGAAGTGTATGTAAGTATGTATGTATGTGTGTGTGTGTGTGTGTGAGAGAGAGAGAGAGAGAGAGAGAGAGAGAGAGTGCGTGCGCGGGTGTGTGTGGAAAAGAGTGTGTGTGTGTGTGTATGAAAGAGAGAACGTCTGTGTGTGTGTGTGTGTGAGAGAGAGAGGTGGGAGGTGGTTTGTATTAATTATCGCACGGATATCGTACTACCAAGCTTCAAATTTCAAGAGCTAAAACCCTTGGCAAGGCCTTTCTCATCCTCGAACTAGGCCATTATGAATGTGTAGTTATAATGGCCAACCTTTCGAGGATGGATCTTGCTTTGATATGTTTACATTCAGAGTACACTTGTTGTTGTTGTTGTTATTATTATTATTAGTATTATTATTGTGGTTGCTGTTGTTATTACATCAGCATCAGCATCAGCAGTATCATCATACACCATTATCATCACACACGGATATTTTTTCTGGTCGTAGGCCAACATTTTGACATTATACATACGAGTTTCCGGTTTAAATTCCTTACTACCCTTTGCAGTAGCGTTCTATTCGTGTCGTCTGCCAATGAGTGAATGATTATGCAGTTTAACGTCGCTGCAGGAATCTTTCACCCATTTGTGACGATCGTTTGCCAATCTTACCAGGTGAGACACAGTAGCACGTTCCAAGACAGTCTTCCTCTGTCAGAAAGTTGTTCTGGTTTCCGCCATTGTTGTTGTAGGCGAAGGGTTGGCAGACGCCACTGGTACTGTTGAAGAAGTAACGTCTCAGGTACTGAGCGTACTTAGGATTCTGAGTTCCAGAATTAGGATGGAGGGTACAGCCTGTCGGATAGTTATCGAAATTCAATATTTGAAATCTTAGAAAATAGATTGATTCCTTCTTCATATCTAGCTGTAGTTCTGTAGCTAAACTTTGCGCCGTTTGCTATTTTGCTATATATTAGGGATGCCCATAATAGATAGCAAAATAGTCATCTTTTAGCTGCAGAATTGCAGCTAATTAATATCGGAGTATGATGTATGTTATCAAGGTAGGGATGCTATAGTTCATCTCCCACCAAACATATACATTTATAGATTCAAACATATACAAATTCATAATGTTTTCGTTATGTTTCAAATGCTGATTAAAGCAAACGGAAATGCCAAAGATACCTGTTATTAACCCAACAATAAATATAATTTATTTCGTATATGTAGGCCCGATGCTCATGTACAGTTGTAGTTTACATAAATTCGGAATCTTACATAAAATAGGTTCTAACCATACAGCGTATTGTACGAATTTACATGATACATTTTTAACCGTTTGTGTCAAGATTGTTTTTATCCCTCGGATAATCTAGAAATCTCGTAATATTTGTTAAGTGAAAGAAATCAATAGTAAATGTTTAAGAGTCTGACTTTTTCATACGCTACAATTCGTATTTAAAGAGGCACTGCGCTTGTGTTTAGAGGATGGGTACTTACGTTGAGGTATGCCAAGTTGTGACTGCACTGGACGCCGGTTAAAAAAGCCAGGGTATATCATAGGGTTGAATTCGGGAAATTCGAAGAAAAATGCCTGGGCTACAGCAAGGCACAGGCAAGGAAGAAAGAGTATGACATTTATATATGCCATGCTGAAAATACTCTTTTAACAAGACGAGCTTATTGACAATACCACACCATTGTGTCTGAAATACAAAATAGAAAATTGTCAGTTTATATCTTAAACCCGAGTAAAGGAGAAGAAGAATAAGGGAAGAAGAAGTAGAAGATGCTATATTTAACGTCGGATATAGCTCTGTAGAGATATTATTCAGTAAAGTACTAGCATTATAATTACCACCTGTTAACTATATTAAACGTTTCTATGATATATACGTAGTCATGATATATAAAAGAACTGTTGTGACGTGTGCGACTATAGAACCATCGCCAATAAAACCCTTTTGTATGATTCACGAGCTTCAACAAATGAAACACATTAATATAATTAGACGCACCCTAATCCTGTGCTTATGTTGAGTTGTCCTTCGTTCGGAAAGATATACTAGTAGATCTATTATAATAACGAACATTTTGATATTTTATATGTTGACATATATTACCCCGAAGAGTGAATACTTTTCATTCCTAGACCTTTAATTTGGATATGCACCCTGACTATATATAATATGACCCAGACGGGAATGTCGTAGTTTATTGAACATGAAAAATGCGTTCTTGAATTTTCAGACTGAACTACATATTAAAATCAAACTCATTTCCATTTTGGCAAAGGACTAATTATGATAGATACCAAAAATACCAAACGTTTCGAGAACGTTGTCTTAAATTAACAAATGTTCATTGTATAACTCTTTCTCTGCAAAACTATGATAGCACTTAACAAGGGCGTGGCCGTACGTCAGTATGCCTACACTAAGTGTTAATGCTTTGTTTAAAATACATGTATATAATTGGCTATGAAATGGTTACGGATTCGTCTGCGTATCTATACATTATATGTCTGTATAATGTAATTGCGACAATGTACTTGGCTAATTAATGTAAACAGACACATTATCAAAATATACATACCGGTACATGTATATACTTTCGCGAACCAAGATAATTGTGTTTGCTCGTAATGCTAATTTACTTTGCTGTGGCAAGTTATAAATAATCCTATTACTCATCAAAATGAATAGTATAATACATATGTACACGAAACATTAACACCAGTCTATGTATAATACATATGTACACGAAACATTAACACCAGTCTATGTATAATACATATGTACACAAAACATTAACACCAGTCTATGTATAATACATATATGTACACGACACATTAACACCAGTCTATGTATAACGTTAACTTATAATTTGAATGTGTGTGTCTCTCATAAAACAAGGGTTATGAATCTTGGGTCTAATAACAGAATTAACAAGACGTCTTGACACGACATATCAACAAAAACTAAGAATTCCATAAACGTGCATACATTAAAATAGTCGTTAATTGTGTTAAATAATAATTAAGCGTAAAAGCAGTTACATCTTACCTGGTCTTCGTCCGCGTTGTGATACTGTAATATTGCAACGTCTTCTGGAAAAACATGGACATAAAAAGATCAAGGATAACTGTCATGGACGACTAAATGACTGATGGAAATACACAAATTTTTACCTGAAATAGACAAGCCTTGTCAACTCCAGCACGCTTCTAAATGATCACGGGTCGGGGGCCTTAGTAATGGCTATTGTGTCCGACACGAATTGATAAATAATAACTTGAAAATTAAGTCACTTTTTGCTTTTTAAAATTGTATTTATTATTATGTTATTATATTTATTATTAAATGTATATTTATTATTAAATGTATATTTGTTATTAATATTTAATTTATTGTTATTATTGTTATTGTTATTTTTGTTGTTGTTATTGTTGTTGTTGTTTTCCATACGTAGTGAAGCCAGCATCATTATATTAACATATAAAAAGCAACAATGTTTCGATTTAAAAATATATAGAGAATCTCCACCGAGTGTCTTTTGATGTCAATGTTATCCTACGAGTTGATAAAAGTAATCAAAATCGATGTTTAGACACGAGGTGGAGATTCTATGTATCACCCAATAATGTAACGAAAGCAATTTTATGGTCAGTGTGTTAGGCATAAATATTGTGCATCCCTTGCCTAGAGAACAGAACAGAAGTCTTCATAATGTACTCGCTATGGTGACAATTGACGGGTGAAATCACGGACGCGAATGGCTGTTGATTGGATGGCAACGGCTGTCGATTGGATATTAATGATATCATGACTGTTCGAGATGTAGAATAACTATGCAAATTAGTTATTCTTGACCAATCAGTAAAGTTGTAAAATGTTATCTCCGGTAGAATAACATTGTTGTGCAATCGTAGCAACTTCGAGGCATACCGGATTAGAAATATGTAATTACTGACAGTAAACACTAGTAGATGCTATTGTTTGGGCGAGTACCATATCAAAGTACAACATCGGTTATTCATTTAATGTAAACAGGATACGTTTAACCTACATGTTTCTATTTATTTTGTTATACCAAAAAGGTTTCGCCAGCTGCAGAATACATGTATACGTTACTCGTGTTATTCCTGTCAATATAGACATGTTTCTACTTACTTATAAGATACACATTTAGTACTATTAAAAAATGAAACCCTATATGCATTGAATATCACAGGTCTGTGATGTACAGAGGAAAACTCAAGCATGATTGGTAGCTTGATATGAATGTTGTTCGATGCATACGTCACTTCTTATTAATACCCTTTGGTATACAAACAACTGTCATTATGAATACATTTCCATAAATGTGGAATACGTACAATAATGTTGGCTTTAAATGAATTTAATATTTATGAAACTTTAATTAACACATGCATTTTACATTCAGAATCATGCATACGTTACCGACACATACGTTACTGCTGTATACATAACTAGTCAGACAAAAACACACATTGTACTCATTTAAAGACAAAAATCCAGCACTGGATCCTCCCATGTTCATAACAAGCCACTACTTTCAAGTGTCATTGTTTGAGGACCTCTAAAAAAAGATCCTTTGAAATGGTGCTATTTAAACAGTTACATATTACAAGTTACATCTGGTATAATCTTTTGGTCAATAAAGATTGAACTCATCAATATATATGTTTTAATTTTACTCAATTTAGAATATACCCAAGTGTACCTCGTTACTGAGAATGAATACGTTCTGTCGTAAAACTATGACCTCAATTGACTGTGCCGATAGCCTAGGTTGCAGTACAGACTTAACCTGTTAACTTGCTCAGCAGATTTTACAACCCTAAAGGCACGATCATATATGTCGTAAACTAAAGAAAGCAATATAAATCCAACACGGCTCTCAAAGACAAGAATTAATTGTTTTGAGAGCTTCCTGCTTGCCCTTTGGGTGTTGCAGTACAATTGTCATGTCAAACGCATTAATCCAGATACTATCTTCCTTTGATATTCCAATACACATCATGCCTAATATGGAGTTGGGGATTTGTGAATGGTGGTCCATTAACTGACTGTAAGATTTCGTGATGATGGGCCATGGGATGCAAACAGTGCTTGATGTGTGAATCACGTTGGACTGTAAACTGTAAATCAACATTACTGCTTAATGTTATGTTTCATATATCACGGGGTATAATAATTATGTTCTTAGCTGGCCCCGAGTTTATGAAACTGTCTGAGTACGATTTCATGCTCAAGCTAAGATTTTATGTGGAGATTTGTGAACAAAACTTTGAGTTTAGCATGAAATCGTACTCAGAAAAGTTTCGTAATCTCGGAGCGTGGTCTTAATGGACATGTAAACCAGGTGGAAACATATATCACCCTGAGCTTAAATAACAACGGAAGCGAGTGGAAATGTTAATAAAAAAAAACATACTTACTTTAATTGGTATCATCTGGACTTTGTTAACACAGCATATACTGTCTTCGTGATATGTAGGAAAGGTTGAGAAGTACGATAATGCCGCCTTCGAGTAGTTAAAGCCACGGCATGCAGATCTAATGCAGATCCATGCGCTTGTGCCATCGACTTCATAATCTCAGGAGAAGACTTTTAGCTTGGAGGTTGCATGTCGCAAATGGGTGAAAGATTCCCGCAGCGACGTTAAATTCCATGTTGCACCGTCTACCAAATGCCGCAATGGGTGTTTTCAGATCCATAGATGTTTGGTTTTCTTGTCAGCGCAAAGGGGGAAAGTGGTCTTAAGATGTGGGAGGTGGAGTGGTGGGTTGGGTGGGGTTGATCCACCCTCGCCCCTCCCACTGAGTGTCCCCGGTTCCGTCTTGTCCCGGGTGTGCAAGCGTTCAGACGGACCACATCTTTCCCATGCGAACATTTGGTACTCCAATGCGACTGTAATTTTTGTATATACATCTAACAGCCAATGCAAACGCCAGGAAGTAGAAACATATTTTTTTATATAGGCCATGGAAGACTAACAGGTCATCGCACTGCGATAACTCAACTTTTCTCTCTCCAGATATTCTGAGTTCGAATCCATTGATAGAAGTTACCTGTGACACAAGACTCAACCAACGTATAGAACAAAGAGTCCTTGGTGGTATACTAAAGTGAAAACGGAAACATAAGTGACTATTATAACCCGGTATACTTGCTGACCTTATTGAAAGAAGACATTAATTGCGATACATATAACAATTTGACTGATGATATCTTTTCAGCGAAAGTTAATCACCTCTCATATTCGGTGTGGTTGTACATCATGTTTGTCGTTAATAATAATAATTTTCCGACTATAAATTATGACTTGGTGAATCCATCACTTTGATCTACGAGTAGGAATGAATGGGGTCGTAAAATATAACTGACACGTCATAGTGAAAACTCGGTACTCTGTGTATATGACTTAATGTCGGTGACCCTCTGCCATGTCGCGCTAGCGCAGCATCGAAACGATCGTGCAGATATTATTAGGTTTATTGCTTAGTATGATAAATGTATCATATTTGATCTTCGATAGGTCTTGTAGAAAATATTGTAGCACATTTGGCAGAATATTGGATTTCGCGGAACCAAAGGCCCTGGGTTCAAATCCCGTCTCAGGAGCCCAGCATAATGTTCGCAAGAGTTACCTTTCTGACTCGATATTTATAGGATGCGTTCTCTGTACCGTGACACTGATTTTATTGATTTCAACATATTTTATTGACATAATTTCAATGGGATTAGACAGAAGCGTACACACTTTTCTCGGTCCTCTCGCCGTGACAATGCAGATATCCTCCTTGGTATGTCAATACCCCTAGCGGATGCTGGCAGGTTTACTGCTACATTCAGCACTACGGATGTTGCGGGTTTCCTTCTGACCTAAACTAACAACCCGTGATATAAGTGAAACAATCTTGAAAGCGGCTCGAAACCTCATTTCAGAACTGATAATGCGCTATGTCCATATTCGAATTAAAACATGCTTAAAGCGCTACAGTATTATTATTGGATCAATCCAAACTTACTTCACATTCTGAACTCCCTGGGGAGTATTCACCCCAAGGTGTTACGTACTCAACAATAACCATTTTGCCTCTCCATTTAAGGCAGTATGCTGTTATAACCAGCTGCCATCCTCTCAAATTTAATTGGTGCGGTAAGTTCACTCATAACCTTGAAATTAAACGGTGGATTATTCGAAATGTTATGCGCTACTTGATAATCCTAAGCTTTGAAGAAACATATTTTCTATTCTTTGTTGGGAAAACAAACACAAACACACAAATACTTTTTGACAGGTTAGATCTCTGAATGAAATGCCTCGGTTATACGGTAATAAATAAAAAAGACGTATTAAACAGGAACGTCAAAAGAAAGTTACAGTGACGGTTGCAGTGGAGATTTGCCAACCACACAGCGGTGGAAAGCTTTTTTGAAGTACAGACATGATTTTATGTATGTCAAGTGAATGTGCTTTGCAGTTATAGCTAAGAACTAACCATAAGTATCTCTGATAGTATGCCTTTAATAGCAACAAAAATCCCAACCACTCCTTTTTGCTGACATGTTGGATCGCTGAAGAAGACTCGCTTATAACGCGACTTTGTAAACAGGAACTTGTCAAATCAAAGTTATTTCAACTATTTGTAACACATTCCGGAATTTATTGAAACTGTTCACAACATATACACGTATTTATTTATAGTCTATAGTCATGTTGGCCCGAAAATTACGAAACCATTTTGAGTATGATTACATGCTCAAAGTTTTGTTCACAAATCCCCATAACAAATTTGAGCTTGAGTATGAACTCGTACTCGAAGGGTTTCGTAGTCTTGGGCCAGCTATGAGACTATGGGATATCGTCCCAGACCATTCCATGAATCCTTATGTAATCGTTGGTAAGTCATGCTGTGCTGATGCTTACCGTTAGATGGTAAATTTTATTAAGTAGGGTACATAGTCAACGTTTAGCCTGCTCATTTGTCTGAAATCATTTATTCATGTGGCCCTCATTACGTCTCGTATATACAGTAGACCTCGCATATACCGGCCTCGGATAAACCGGACACTCGCCTATAACGGACTGAATCTGAAGTACCGGTCCCGTCTAACGCTGCGTATAACGGACTTCGCATATAACGAACAAAAATAGCCTGTCCGAATGAGTACGTTATATGTGAGGTCTACTATTCGTTTCATCACTCGTCCAACCCTAGGGCTGATGTAATTAGCCAACATACGTATCATCCCTCAATGGCGAATTTCATCACCGTCATCCTATGGTTGGTTGAGTGAAAACACGAGCACGCTCTATATCATCAGTATATGTCTCCCTGTGTACGTCCTTTCATGGCTACACTAGGTTTGGACTTCCGAACCAAATGTCCTGGTTTCAATTCACGCCCCCGGGATCCCGGCATTAATGTTCGCGGAAGTTACCTTTCTGACCCGATCATGTCAATGCAGTTATCAACCTTGGAGGAGGACACCCGCAATATCCGTGGCGCTTAATGTTGCAGTAAACCTGCGAGCACCTGTCTTGCAATTGCTCCGCATTCTGTATACATTCCAAGACTTAAGACAAAACACTTTTTATTCAAATATAACATGGCCTCGCAGGCCCTTTATTCATAATTTCTTCTTTTTTACATACATGGAAGCAGGTGCACTTCTTGCTTATTACCTCCCCTGCTGAATTAACATAAATAAGTAACTGCTCTATATAAGGCAATAGCAGTTTTCTCCAGCAGGGAGAATATTAAAGGCACACGAGCGCATTATTCTTAATGTTCCATTAAGACTAATTTGGCTGTCAGAATAAGATAAAATGGCAAGATCATCTTTGCATAGTAGGGTCAAAGGTCATTAACGTCGTTGTTACATTTTCTGGTACAACGATCTTTTCCTGATCAGTATTATTTTTTAAACATTTTTATTTCCCTAATTAATTAGACTATACCCTACATTCTAAATTGACGGTCGTCACTGAATTACAACGTGACATAAACAAAAATATACGTTATATACGTTAGTTCTTTTTTATATGTACGTATGTCCCTCACGATTTCCCATAATAAAATGGCGATCAACGGAAAATAATGCGGGTCAGACTATATTTTCAACACAACACTTTTGGCATTACCGATACCATCAGCGTCAAATTATTGTATTTTCCCGCTCCATATTTTCCTTAGTTTAACTCAGGAAACATGAAATTATAATATGAATATTACGTAGAATATAAAGAAAAGGAAATTAGATAGTATTGTGAGTATCTATAGATGATCTTGCCACGTTCATTTTCATATGTACAATAGATTGTCTTTTACCAAGACCAATACTGGTTATCCGTTACTAAACCTACCAATTGCGAGAAAACGCAATAACAATTATAATATATAATTTATATATACATGAAAATACATATTCATCTACACACGTACGTGTACTGCTAACAATAAATATAACTTAAAGGCATGATATCACGGTTGATTACCTATATAATGGACACACGAATTTCGATCCTAATTATGCATGATTTGTTCACCCAAAAGTATTTATTTACTGAAGAACTTATCCCCCAGCACTCGATAGTTATTAAACAAATTATATTTTATGTTAAATAATGGAACGTTCCGCTATTTATCTTCTTTGATGTATCACTGTTCTAAGAAGGAATGCGAGCAAACATTAGAATTACGTCCCCTTTGGATGATATATTTAGAAGCAGGGAGGGGGTTGCATTGGAGATTTGTCAACCACACAGCGGTGGAAAGCTTTTTGGAAATACAAACATGATTTTATGTATGTCAAGTGAATGCACTTGGCAGTTATAGCTAAGAACTAGTCCAAAACAACCATAAACATCTGTGATATTATGCCTTTAATGCTACTCCAATGTATTTGATGTAACACCCATCTCAATGGCATCGTCCTAGAACAGATTCAGTGATTGCTATTTCATACGCTACAACGGAGTCACTGGGTCCGGCTTTTAGAGGATGTCCCAATGGTGATCAATGATTTTGGGGAATATCTGTCTATAATACAGTATTCTATAACAGGCTACGCTAAAATATGTCCAGCTGTTTCCCTCATTAATATTGATCCTTTTGGTGTGCTAATATCGGTCTGTAGGCATCACAAAGCATGGCCCTTGTTGTTGTACTAATACTTGTCTCTGCGAAGCAGGCCTCATATATATTGTCCTATTTTATTTGGGGAGTTAATTCTGTGAATTTTGAGTTTAGGGTATCACACATCTTTCTATTCTTGTTCTAATACATAGTACCAACTTGTAAGCCTTGCAGACCATGGGCCTTATTATGGTAATACCATGTTCTACAAGCTGTAGACTTCATAAGTCTTTCCCCTTCTTGTGTTGTACAAGTTAATAAGGAGTTGTAGATCTTCTGGAGGTATTTCTGTAAACGGTTTCTAAACCGTATGCGTCACTAATCTAGGCCTTTCTTGTGCTAATATCTAACTCCGAGAAGACGGCCTTGCATATATGTGGTGTTAATTCTGTAAATTGAGAGTTTAGGGCCTCAACAATACGACTCTTCTTGTGCTAATGCCTTTCTCTAAGATGGATGCCTCACAAATCATGGCCCATCTTGTGCTAATACCTTTCTCTAAGATGGATGCCTCACAAATCATGGCCCATATTGTGCTAATACCTTTCTCTAAGATGGATGCCTCACAAATCATGGCCCATATTGTGCTAATAGCTTTCTCTAAGATGGATGCCTCACAAATCATGGCCCATCTTGTGCTAATACATGTTATAAGAACATAGACTTTCTGATGGCATGTCTAGTCTCTGTGAATGGTCTCAAGTTGTATACATTAGCAATCTAGGCTCTTCTTGTATTAATACCAGCTCACAAATTTTGTCCATTCGTGTACTACATATCCGGGAAGCATGAAGACCTACAACTCTTGCTAATTATTGTGCTAATACTTGTCTCTAAGCTGTAGATCTCACAAATCGAAGTCCTCCTTTTACTAATGCTGTGAGTCCTTCTTGAGCTAATACATGTCTCTGAGAATCTGTTGACCTCACAAATCTTGACCTTTGTATCAATCCTGTGAATACTTGTCTCTGAGGATTTGAAAGACTGTTACTTTGCCTTCTAAACGTCAACCGGAATCTAAACCTCCCGGGGTTACTCGTTCTGTCTTTCACCGACCGCGCATTTGGTCTCACCGGGGCGCCAGAAGGAACGGCAGATTCCAACGATTCCTGCTGTTCTTCAGCAATCGGTTCCTCTGTGGCTACTTCCGGTAGTTCATACAGCTCCCCAGCTCGTGGTGAGCGTTGCAGTATATATGATCCGGATTCTACGAAATGAGGCAAAGAGGCTGCCGAAGGATCGTTTATTAAAGCTCTTCTGTCTTGGAATCTTTCTCCCGACTGCAAGGGTGTCCGGGAAATATGAAATGTCCACTTCTTTGTGGCGGGACTTTGCGTTGATACGAGACTCACCGAGAAAGGCATGTACCTGGAACATGTATTTTCGCATGCACTTTTTGTAAGAAAAGTATTTATGTTTCCGCCGCATCCGCCGTAGAAGAATATTTGGCACTGGCCTGCGGCCCTGTTGAAATGGTATCGCGGGTACCTGCCTCTACACGGTCCCACGTCTTTGGCTAAATTACACACGGAACAGGTGTCCCTGCACACCGCCATTGAGCTGAATGCGTTCTGGTTGCCTTGGCACGTTCCGGGAGGCATCGTTTTGCACTGGCCGGTCATGGCGTTGAAATACGTCGTCTTTTCGCGGACGGCGTTATAGCTTGCACACGACACCGGCATCTCTGACTGAGAACACACGCACGCACTGACACACGAATTCAGCGTCTCGAACCGGTTTTCGTTTCCTCCACACCCGCTGTAGGCAAATGGCTCACACTGACTGGAAGTGACGTTGTAGTAGAAACGTCTCACCCGCGTTGGGCAGTTTCCGGTTACCGGCAGTAAGCGGCAGACTACAAAACAATATATATAGCGTTATTAACCACCATGTTCGAATGGCATACATTTAAAGATGTAGACCTAGATATGCTTTGTAAATAATATTTGGATGCTAAAATTACTTTACTTTCAATAAACAAATTCAATAATATAATATAATACCTCCTTCTTATTTAATAAGCTTCCTGTGTTTTGATGAACGATCATATCATGAAATCTGGCCCGTGATTACGAAACTTTCTAGAGTACGATTTCATGATCATGCTCAACTCAAAGTTTTCTACACACATTTCATGGGAAATTTGACGGGCATGACATCCTACTAAAAGTTTCATAAACTCAGCGTCTGGGCTTCCATTTTTCATTTTTCAGAACAGTTGTAGCTACATTCATTAGTCAAATATTAGATACGCACTACACGTGTACGTCCATTGCATGAAACACGTTTATTGCTACTGGTAGGGTACTTGAGAACATGGTTAGCTAAACTTATTGTAGCAATAACAATGGTTCGTGTAACCACACTTACATTTGTAGCGAGTCTATAAAAATGGACTTACAATCAATTTGTAGCTACAGTTCAACGCCAGGCGCCCGTTGCACAGAACAGTTGTAGCTACAATTGATTGTAACTAAAAATTTCCGAACACGCTACAAGTCTTAAGTCCATTGCATAAAACACTTTTATCACTACAATATTTGAGAATATTGTTGGCTAAAACTATTGTAGCAAAATAAAGTTGCTCGTCTAATTACCACACTTACATTTGTGGAGCGTCCCTAAAATGTTAACTTACAATTAATTGTAGCTACAACTAGGCTGAGTAAGCCGCTTAGCTAAACTGGTTCTACGACCCATCTACGGTGTCTAGTTTGGTAAGCCGCTTGCAAGCCACTTGCGGTCTTTGAACGCACCCCTGCTCTGAGCAACGGGGCTGACAAAATAAGTATGCCTACAACGGAGACTTACCTTCAGGGGTCATACTTTGGTATGCTATTTCTTCAGGCATCTGTCTCAAACTGCTGGACATAGGAGCAATGACCGCTATGCACAGCACGACACACACGTGTAGGTGGTACATTACTGCAGCAAGGTCCTTCTGTCAACAGAAACAAACCATATATAACAGTTTATTTCAAGTAAGTATATAGGCCACAGACCCATGTACATTTGTACCATTGCAGTACACGTGTGTCGACCTTCAAACCTACGCCCACAGTAACGTTTTAGCAGCGGTGCCTATTCTCCTAGCCCAGACTTGCGGCCTATTCCGCTGACCCAGAACCGGACCCGGAATTGCAGTCTATTCCCGGGACCCAATTCCCGTCAATCTGACCAGCCCGTTCTTCAGAACGAGTGTAGCGCTACAATAGTTGCAACTGGGCTCCGGACACAATATAAAGCGTTGAGCTTACAATAGTTATAGCTACACTAGTTCTGAGCAACGGGGCACTGAGGTTACGTGATTATGACAATTATAAGGAATAGTGTTAAGAAAGATATTTTATTCATATTTTTAGTCACGAGAGTCAATCAAATTGCTAGGCATTTGGGGTCGGGTCCGGTGAATAGACTACAAGTCCGGGTCCGGTGAATAGACTGCATGTCCGGGTCCGTGTATGGATCCGGGAATATAGCTTACCCGTGTTTTAGCTGATATAAAAGGAGCCTCGCCAATGATGCACATACACTAGCTATACTAGCTGTTTAAAAGATGGATATCATTCATAAAGCTGTCGAAACGTATACAACGGGTTGAATGCTTTACAAACTAGCGCCGCGAGCATGTCCTGGTTCAACACTCTACTTATTATTATTATTAATAATAATAATACTTACAATGTACTAATAACTGCCGGAAAGTACACGAATAATTATGAAATCTGATTATTAATGACAAATATCTGCCACAGAGTAGATACGTATGGTACGTTATGGTATTATATATGGTATGATAGAGTATGCTACATATACTACAGATGCCTATATAGGCTATAATGACAAGAAATATAAATGTATATTCTGCATTAAAACTATAAAGACGTATCAAGGTAATTGTATATTAAAACTTTTCAAATGAATTGAGAATATTTAACTTTTCTACAAATTTGATGTTTAAATTAGTATTCAACCGTCTGATGCAAAAGTGGATTAGAGAGGGAAATATATATATATATATATATATCACGTTATTTGTTTTTCAATTCCAAATTGGTAATAAAATAGAAATAGTAATGTTTAGCATACTCACTCCTGAAGGCCACTACGATTTAAATGTGTGCTTATTGTCAGTCAAGAGTGTATCTATTAAGCTATGACCACGATAAATATACATATACCTCCTTACCTCTCAAATGTGAAGCGGTGCCGACGATGGATCTGTTGAAATGTG
This sequence comes from Lepetodrilus fucensis, assembly GCA_032361325.1. NCBI lineage: Eukaryota > Metazoa > Mollusca > Gastropoda > Lepetellida > Lepetodrilidae > Lepetodrilus > Lepetodrilus fucensis. The sequence continues at coordinate 3,870 of JAUTBV010017794.1, read as the reverse complement.
GAACAGTAAACTGCAGATATAATGACGAGTCTAGCTAGATTGATGATGCAGACGAAGTACTTGTGTAATCTCAAGTAAGCCTTGAAGTTAATGGCGCCTGGAGGCCACTGGCAAGTTCCCAGCAGTAAATATGCTCCTTGTCATAAGAACAGACGTTTTTGATGCTCCATTAACGGTTGATTTAGCATTCGCACTCGTGGTGATTTGTAAAACGGTATCAACACCATTGCAGATAAGGTCTGCTCGCTCTTAAATGCAAAAAGAAAAAAAAGAAAAAAAGATTCGCTTGCACAAACCGTGACGCGGTTCATGTTGTAGGCCTACTTCACAATATACGTAATTTCCGGTCAGCGGTGAAGAACATCAAGGGCGGATCCGGAAGTATAAGACGTATAAGAAGTATAATAACTACCTTCAGCCAAGATAAATGTGCGAGAAAAAGCTTCAAGTTTATGCTTTGTCACATTTAGTAAAATATACGTAACTTCCGGTCTGTTGTGGTGAACATCAACAGCGGATTCAGAAGTTTGAAAGGGATGTGGGCAATGTGACCTTCATGACCAGTACAAAGACAAATACGACAAACTACATCTATTGAAAGCTTTCTCACCGTGTGAAGTTCAATAAACTACCAATGACAATTTATATATCGCCACCCACACTTTCAACCCAACTGAACTGCGTTGCGTCTCCCTGTACATGTGTGTCATACCTGCCTATATATAACTTCTTGTCATCTGTTAGGGTGCATTTTGGTTACACACGCCCTGAGAGGTCTTTTTTGACGTATTAACTTCATAGACATACAGAGAAACACGTCATTGAATAACTTAAATGAGTATAAACGCACCTACATTGAACAATCAATATTAAAATATATGCGTTGTGTGCATCCGTCTTTGGTGAAATTATTTTCTTGGAAATTCTGGCGTATTGTTAATTGAATAGGGTGTTGCCATATATGATGTTTCTACCTGTATTACCTGTTAAATAAAACAAACAGTAATGATGAAAAACGTATAATAAAAACAACAAGCATATCAAAATGTGAATAATAACAATAATACTCAGAATTTTAATTATATTATATATATTATATATTATATTATATTATTAATATACTAATAATGATGACAATGCTAATAATAATACTAATACTAATAAAACAGTTAGCCTACTATTATACAGACAGACAGACAGATAATTTATTAACGTCTCACCTCACATAAAATACGGTACATACAATAAATAAAACATATACAATACAAAAGTGAGCCATCCAGCATACATGTATACATGTATATATGTTAGCGGCAATAAGGAAAATTAGGCAATAACGTTAATGCCTAGGTAATACGGTTCAATTAACACTAATGCCTAATAGTGGTGGTTATGCTTCGTATATTATAAGGTGAAACAATGTAGTCATAATTATTTACCGGGTATCTGATACTTCTAATAAAAGTTATGCAATTGAAAATTAAGAACTTGTTCACAATAATTCTCAAAGATTCAGAGCATGTTATCATTTATTACTGCATGCCGGGTCACGGAATGGTGATAATTACTGGTTGTTTTACAAATATCATAAGCATAACTGCGTTTTCGCAATCTTCTTCTGTGACCAGTGGAGCTATGTAAGACAACATTTCGTGAAATGAACTTGATAATTCAATAAATACCAATATACAAACAATCCATCCTTATTATCTAGCATTAACGTTATTACCGGATTTTCCTTATTGCCGCTAACATATATACTTTTTTACATCAATTTCAGGTTCGAGTATGAACATGATGTGTGTGTGTTCTACAAGGTTAACTATTGTCTGTAATTCTTTTCAGTATCAACATTTACGACTTTGATGACAATTTTATTGGCTATATTCATGGTTCACATTTTAGGGAGTGCTCATTGTTAGCAGTACGTATTTCGTTCAAATATTATATGTGTCAGCCGTTGAATGGCATCTGTAAATACGTATTTAATATTCTTTAGCATTGCTCTGGAAAAAGTTCTTTCAAAGGCCGTATGTCCTACTTGTTAAACAATCTAGAACCATATAAGACCCGGAAGACAGTTGCTTCCGTGTATAGTGTTGTTTCAATGATCTATTAGAATGGTAAAACTTGCACACCGGGAAGTTTAAAAACAAGGTGTTTATTTTAGAATTAACTTGATACCAAAGCGACGTATAGATATAGATGCGTCCTCAAAACACTGACTCATTAAACGGGGCGGGTGGTAGCGCAGTGGTAGAACGTTAGACTTCGGAGACTAATGGTTCCAGGTTCAAATCCTGCCCCAGGTACCCGGCATCAATGTTCGCGAAAGTTACCTTTCTGACTCGATATTGATAGGATGCACTATTATGTCTGTAGAGTGGCAATGCTGTTATCATCCTTGGTCTTGTCAGTACCAGCCGGTGCTCGCATGTTTACTGCAACATTCAGCGCTACGGGTGTTGCGGGTTTCCACCCAAACTGACAAGTCGTGATACGGTATTAGTGAAATAATCTAGATGATATTAGTGAAATAATCTAGAAAACGACTCTAAACCCCAATGGAAAAAAAGAAAAACAGCAACAAAAAGCTGTTATGCTATATACTTAGTCATGACGAATATCTAGACAGTGAGCATTTTCAGATACCCTATTTAACTATGAAATAGTCTAACATATACCTATACAAATATGAATTTATATTGAAAAACATATATTTCCAGTAGGCCCATTTATCCGCAATGCATGAGAACAATCGAATTAACGCGTGTTGATCGTGACGTATTCGATTGTTCTCAATCTAATATCACGTGATGTAGTTCCACCGTGACGCTTTGCTATTATGACGTGTTGGCATGACGTCGCGAGTCATTGTTTATTGTTCATTGTGTGAAAATGGGCTGCTGCGGAAGTCGCATGTTCAAGAACCGAGTAGTTCCTGAGCCAATAAAAGAAGTTCCTGAGCAAATAATAGAAGAGCCAATAGTAGAAGTTATAGAGACAATAGTAGAAGTTATAGAGCCAATAGTAGAAGTTCCTAAGCCTTTAGTAGAATCTGAAGATGAACAACAGCCTAACTTGGCCGAGTACGAACTTACGGCTGTTGCCTACTATGCAGATTCTGATTCTGATTCTGTTCACCTTCCTGGGTATGTGGAACATTAAGTTCCTGGTGATATCTACAGGAGATCATCGTTCGATGTGGCCAGCTACCCCCACTATGATGAGAGCGGTACGATTTTAGTATAGGTTTTATCTAGCACTGATCAACATTATGTTTGCGTTGCATGATACTCGGACGAATAGAAATAAAATGAGCTTATTTTTCACAAATCCATGTATGTTTTTATTTAGTAACTATACAGTAGTATTCAGACTGCTCGGTGTTACTATATAGATATATAGTCAGGAGCGGATCTATGGATAATCAGGAGATAGTACAGCAATGATTAGTATTGTCTATGTTCTTTTCAGGAGGATGTTGAGTTAGCAAGCGGTGTACGACTGGGCCTGTCTAAGGACAAGGAATTCGCACTTGAGCAGTGTCTAGGTCTGAGTGGGACTTGTCTGAATGGTGGGTGGATACTGTATTCTCATGTGCACTGCAACAATGCCTTCAAATGATACAAATGCTTATAGTAATGGTTTATTATAGAGCGGTGTCTCTTTTAGTGGTGATAGTAGCCTATAGGTGTTTTGACATATTCAGCCTCAAGACGGTGCCTTTATCAGCTGTTTATACGTTATCAGGCCCTATCAGATGTTAACCTTCTCCCTTCTGGATTAGGCATAGGCACAATCTCATTAAAATCATATCTCAGCGCAGCTGAGATCTGACGGAATCGCCATATACTTTGCGTCAGATTG